>JAOPJI010000060.1:4169859-4171247 GCA_027122695.1 Merluccius productus
AAGAAGAAAAAGGCATCTTAGAGGCCCAAGGCGAAGGATTTGCTAGTACACGCAGGAGCGAGGGCCAATCAACACCTCTCAGGCTTCAATCTTGGCATCCCTAGACCTTCATGTCTCTCTTTGTTTCTCAAAGCCGATTGGATCTAAGGCAATTTCGACCTCATGCTGCTACCTCCATTATCTGAGCTCTTTTGAGCCTCCTATTCTATCCGTTTCCCCTCCACTCTGATACCTTATGCTGGAGAGCCGGAGGATGATGTTGGTGGCGAGAAAGGGAAGGGGGGGGGGTATATTTTTCCCACTTATCACTGTAGTCGACACCCTAAACTCTCCCACTTTCGATGAGAGTGGTGATGGAAATCGTGTGTGTGTGTGTGTGTGTGTGTGTGTAGGGGGGAGGGTAAAGGTGTATGAACTATAAAAGGCTGATATATTCATGTCATGTAGGTGTTTCAACAGGAATTCTCCTTGCACAAGCGACAATGCCTTTTTCTGTTGCTTCATGAATAATAATGCATTTATGAATCAGACAAGAACTCGCCTTTTGTTCCACCATCTTGGCGGCTTTTGTTTTGCAAGAGCCTGTCGCATCCCTCTCCCTCTCTCTCTCTCTCTCTCTCTCTCTCGCACACTGGCGGCCAGCCACGCCAATTGCTCTCCACATTCAATCTTGTGGAACTTTATTTATTCATTATTTGTTCCCTGGCTGTGCTATTATGGCAGGGCTACCGTGATGAGAGGTCATTTGTCACCGTTCTCTCTCCAAAAAATCCCATGATGCATTCAGATGTACAAGCCCCTATAGGGACTACATCAGAATGCATCATGGGATATTATGTTGGCGACGCGCTGCCACATTGAGAGGACTCAGGAGAGCAGTAGTACTGTAAAACCCTAAAGCAACATAAACATACCATAACGGAGGCTAATGAAAACTTTGTTGTGCCACGTCTCGCATGAGAAACGCTGCGGCGGTTTCAAAACTCAACAATGTCTCCCGACCAAATCATTTCACGATTAATGAGTAAACAATGACCGAACACCATTACCACCAACATAATAACTAATGATGCACAATCCCTGTTAGACCTTTTTTTCCTCCCTCTGTTGCAGCACGAGGGATATTTGCTTGCAGCGCTGCTGCTTAAAGTCCCAGCTTTCCCCCCCACGTCTCCCCTTTGTTGCTTCTGCAGTGGGATACGGACGGGGACATGAATCATGAATCTTGTCATCTGAATAGGGCTGTTTTTATGTTTATATCGTGGATTCTATTGTATTTTTTTAGAGCATGGTATTGTGCATGTTCTGTGGTGTTACTAGGGGGGGGGGGGGGGAGGAGGAGGAGGGGGAGGGGGGAAAGGTGCTCCCGCCCCCGCGTCCTGATCGGA
>JAOPJI010000060.1:4266463-4279472 GCA_027122695.1 Merluccius productus
CACACACACACACACACACACACACACACACACACACACACACACACACACACACACACACACACACAAACAAACAAAATCATTAAGTGTGTAACAAGTAACAGGTGAAAAGCCGTATCAGGAAAAAAACCTGAATATTATGTTACCAACTTGCACACGTTCTAGGCAGTCTCTCCAGACAACACATTGCAGACATGGTCATGGAGATAGATGTGGTGTTGACTGATTTGAGGCGAGCGCATGCTTTCTCTGCTTACCACCTGTTTTATGCTATATAATCACAGCCCCTATGGGCCACAGGCAACACTGAAGCTACCTGCAGAGCCGCCTGGTAAAACTTCTGAGACAGGGCCCCCAGCTCCGCGTCCCCCCTGGTCTCCTCCTGGTTGAAAGAGGGCGTGTACTGCTCCAGCTTGTCCAGTTGCTCCACCTGAAAGTAATAATGAAGATGTTAGCATCAACGAACACAGAGCGAGGTCCATCCGGGATTTGCGCAAAACATACGAGGGCTGCACATGTCCTAAACATTTACTACTTTGGATTTAATTCCTATTTTCGGATATAATTTTTGGAAATAATTGTCATGACTTTTCGAATAAACGATGGCCAAAAACAATCGTACGGTTTCCTTTAACCATTTATCACTATAAAAAAACGAACCGCAAACAGATTAGGCTTATGGAAACAGTTTGCAGATGATGTACATACAATAGCTGTTTATTATGTTTCCATAATAAGACACACGAGAGCCAAGCAACGTCGGCGTTTCACCTCAGCCAGAGGAAACGGTCGTTCCTTCAGCAGACCGGCGACACGAAATCGGCATAACCCGGTGATGAGCAAGGTGTAGTGGGGTTTGGGCCAGTTGCTTCCCACCACTTGCACCGCTAGTCCTGCGGTCCCGATGCTGAGAGGACAGCGGAAAGGCTGCTTGAGAATACAAGTTGAGCTCCACATGACAGCCTCCTCACTCATTCAATCAGCGGGCAACAGCAACACACGTAACGCAGATTAACACACTCATACAGATTGCAATGACTTTTGCAATAATAAATAAAAAAAGGTATTTTTAAATGTGGTCGGCGAATCTTGACAGAAGATATGGCGAGTATAAGCCAGGCTGATCATGATGAAACTATAGAAATTAAGATTAAGATTTCCTTTATTAATCCCACATTGGAGAAATTATTGTGTCACTCAACTTCTTTTACACACACACACACACACACACACACACACACACACACACACACACACACACACACACATTGGCCTGGAATACATGTACACACACAAATACAGACAGTATGAGGCAACAAAGAGACACTGAGGTGAAATATATAACTCAAGAGGTTAAAGTCCTCTCCAGTCTATGGTCCAACAGCATGGGGGACATGGGGGGGGGGTGAGGCCTTTCTAGTATGGATGACAGGCTACTTTAAAATGGTGATGAAAGGTTTACAACCATCTGTTACCCTTTAGAAAATGTCACCAGCTCGGTGGCATCATAAGCTGAACATCACAAGTTGCAAACCACAGAGGGACATATCAGTGTGGAGGCTGTGGGGGGAGCCATCTTGGACAGGTGTCCCAGGTGGTGAGCAGACCCCTCGGATGAATCCAAGAAAAGTTGTTTGCTTCATGCATCAGACATAATGACGACCACAGGAGGGTCTCCGTAACGTTACCTGTGCAAGGGCGACAGGTCCTCGGAGTCCCGGTCCGGGTCCCGGGTGTCCGGGACCACCCCGATGATGGTGCTCTTCAGCGACGTGCCCGTCAGCAGGCGGCTCTTGACGAGCTGCATGTTGCGGGGGGTGTCCACGCTGAGCCGCATGGTGGACCCGGGCAGCAGCACCCCTTCCTGGGTCAGGAGCAAGGGGAGACGTCGCGGGATCTGGATGCCGTCTTTAGACATTATTATGGGATGTTAAAAAAGCCGTTGTGAGAGACGTGGGTCGCCGTGTTGACAACCTGCTGCTCCGTAACACGGAACTACGGTGTCTCGCGAGGGACACACTTTGTAAAACGTATGCGGGCGAAATGGCACACAAAAACAAAGTACTTTGTGTTGTCTTTCTTTTGGTTCATATTTCTGTTGCTAATTTATGTATTGTAGATACTAAGTAGCGTTTTAATTAGGCTGTATGTTTCCCCCAAATCATTATATTATGCGGAGGAATTGCTCTCCACAAACCGTTACAGAATCAGTGCTGCCCTCCGCGTCAAAAATAGAGGATCAATCATTTCTCAAATAATTGTACATTGCAGAATATTGAATAGGCTTGAATTGTTAACTCTTAATGTTAGTATAATCTGGTCAATTAAAATGTTATTTCAATTTATTGACAGAAATAACAAAGCACAAAGGCATCGCTTTCTAAAAGACAACACAAAAACAGTTGAGTTAAACAAAAAATACACTGGACACACATTGACCTGGTAAAAATAGATATTTTTATTTTATATAAAGGCTTGTCATAAAGCATTACACATTCAACATCTTGTGTATAAAAAAATCAGATCATGAAATCTATCTTTGGCCAAAGTTTACACTGCAAAATGCTGCACCAACTGTCTCTCCAGTCATATGAAGCAATAAATTATGTTAAATGACTCCTGACACCAACTCTAGCTATAAGACAAGTATATGTTTTAATGACATGGTTGGTGAGTATTAATAAAGAAGATTGAATAGAATAAGAATATGCTTATGTATGTATTTATTTCAGTATTATTGTCCCTGATAGTGCCACTAGTGCTGCATAAGGAATTGGTCTGGCCCCTATTGAGAGATTGAAAGCCTACGTTATATAGGTGTGTGTTGAGTGATCAGTCATTCAGTTATTCATCCCTTCCACACAAATCTGTACACATTCCACAATGTCCTGCAATGTCCTGTCTTTTTTTCTTTTTACTTGAAATTGTCATAACAGAAAAACACAAAAAAAGAGAAAGGGACATTTTTGTTTTGTCAGTATGCGTGATAAAATAAAATAAAAACACAACTCATTTTTTTGACAAAACAGTGAAAATCTTGCAACATTGCCAAACATGTTATTTCCATTATACAATTGTGTACCTAATTCCTCGCAACAATTAAAAAAAAAAAAAAAAAAGATATAATGAAATACAGCCACAATAGGGTGGTCGATACACGGCTTGGAGCTTAATGTAAAACAACAACATACACTAGGTTCATCTTACATCATGTGCTTCTTAGTGCATACAATAAGAGTCTCCGAGAGATGATGGCGTGTTAATGGAAAACAGAAACAACAAACATGGGCTGATACATAACATAAGGCAATGATGATTTGATTATATTCAATTGAAACCACAAAACTGCAACTGCACCTATATAATAATACTTACATAGGTTACCTCATGTGTGCTAGATACAAATCAACAACCTCAAGCCAGTTTCAGTAGCTGCTAAAGTAGTCGTTCCTTTGGGTACAGGTCAACAAGGACTTCCTAATCACATTCCCTGTTCCTTCCAGCCCAATCACATGTTGCACAGTGTGTGGTCATGTGTTCACACAGCTTATACAGAGGGCGTACAGTGAGCAGTTCCCCATCCACTTATGGGCGTAGTAGCTAGTTCTGGTGGGACACTGTCTCTAGTCATGCGCCGCCTATCGCGGTCCAATCAAACGCAAATACACTGATTGGCGGTCAATTGAAGCCGACCACCACCCCAGCCTCCACCTGCTTTTGTTCTGCTCTGTATTGTATGTTACCTACACAATGGGTTGAGATAGCTCCCCATGCGGGGATTGTTTAGTGCTCCCTGTTGTCAAATGTTGTTATGCTGCTGTATCTCAGATCTGTATGTCATGCTTTAAATCCTACAGCAGAGAGCACCCTAAAAGAGTGGAACTATCGCCAAACTAAAGTATTACCATTTCATGCAATAAAATGGTTGTGATTAGTGATTTCTGACAGAACTCTGATCATGCCCATTGGATCGCTGTAGAAACTAAAATGGTAGGCACCATTGGAGCAGCAGCCAACCTTTCTTCTGTTCTCCAGATTCCTATGGATATCTAGTTTGAAGTATAAAGGAAAGCCTAGAGTTTACAATATCAAGGGAAATCCTCCAACTAGACTGGGCACGTGACAAAGACATGTATTACCCTTTCATTCTGTTCAAGCAGACGGTAATAGTTATGTGTTTTCCCTTTTAATTGCATCTTATCTTGTTATTAACTATTACTATATTATTAGCTAACGGACATAATGGCAAATGTGTCTGATAAATTAATTATTAATTAAAAATTGAATTAAAAAATGGCATATATGTAAAGCTGTTCTTACTTAGTTATAGGGGATTGTAGCAATACATAGCACCTAAGTAAACAGGAAAGTAGATATTTAGGGTTAGTATAATAATTGTGGAGAATATTTTAAGCTTTTTCATCCTTTTGGTTCCTTAATTTTACTTTAATTACTAAATATGTTTAATTATCCCAATGCATTCTATTTTTACTGACACATGAAGATTCTTACATTCTTACATTGTATTACAGTACAATTTTGGGGGGCTTTTACAGAACATTATTAAAATTCCTTTCTAGTTTGTTGTCTATTGTTGCTATTGAATTTGACCAAGAAATCCAGTTAAAAAATGAGAAGACAGTGAGAATGGATACATGAATAGAAACAGCCATTCAAAGTATCTCTGCCTTAACATAGTAGGCCTGGCTACAAAACAATAATTATTTGACATTGGCTTCCAGTCTATTACTCTTCAACAATTGCACAGTAATAAAGTATTTATATATAGACATACTCATTTATTTATCGACTTTTCTCCTTTTTTAAGTGAAATATTTCATTATTAGTGGTCCATATAAACAATGTGCTGCATTGATATAAAGTGATTTCTCTTTCAAATGTCTAAACATATTTGACTGTTCCAGCTTAGTGCATTGCAGGCACTGGGTTGAAAATATTGCAATATTTGATTTTGTCTGTACCACCCAGATCAAATCAATTAATAATAATAGTAATAGTAATAAGAATGAATAAGAAGAATAAGAATAAGAATAAGAATAAGAATAAGAAGAAGAAGAAGAAGAAGAAGAAGAAGAAGAAGAAGAAGAAGAAGAAGAAGAAGAAGAAGAAGAAGAAGAAGAATAAGAAGAAGAAGAAGAAGAAGAAGAAGAAGAAGAAGAAGAAGAAGAAGAAGAAGAAGAAGAAGAAGAAACAAAACTGTGTACATGATATCTGAATGCATGTAGACCTATTTGTTCCAGATACTCAAAAGCATGGGCAAAAAATAATGTCTATAGAAAGGAAGTTTGTTAGGGTTTTGCACTGCCACTGCACCGTTTACTGTGACATTTGTCTCGTGGTGGATACATGACAGTGTTTAATTGACAAGCAATCAAATTAATGACTATGCTTTCATAAAGTTGTATGGAACAGTTAATAACAAATAAAAACACATGCAAACATACACCCATGAACAGGTTGATACTGTTCTACTTTCATGGTTGGAAAACTGCTGCCATTGAAATATCATTGAAACACATTTATAAACTGTGACTTCAGTTATGGCCATTGTTATGGGAGGGATTCTCCCATGTAATATATATATTTATAATCGGCATGATGACCACTTCTGTTTCACTTTATTGAAAGCCTTTGCAGAAACCAAGTCTAAACTAAGACGTTTACCTTTCAAATGAAATGTGAGTCATATGCTTAAAACAAACATTTATTTTGAGATTTAAATCTCTTTAGTTAAAATAAGTTCATATTCATTTATTTTTAGAAATTAAATCCTGCAATTAAGACCCAATTACTAAACATAGCAAATAACAGGATTGATTAAAATAAGTGTATTGATAATTTAGGGATAATAACAATGTCTGAACCAAGCTTAATATCCACATCGTCAAGTGAGACCTGAAAATGAATCACTATATACTATTGGTCAGTTGTTAAGCATTTTATTACGGTATATGAAAGTAAAATATTGAGGGAAAATATTCACGAAGACCACCAAATCAATGACATTTCTGAGATGAATAATTCTATGTTGAAACACAAAATAGATATTAGAAACTGTTGTCATTGGTGGCAACAAACTATAATGTAGCGGAAAGGGTTGTTATGGTTATTTAAAAGCCCACGATATTACACTTAAAAAAAACTGTTTTCTGATTGAGGTTCAGAAAATGCTAACTAACTTGGACCAAGTCATTAGCCTTGGTTAGCCCGTTTTTTTTTAAATCTTCCCATTAAAATGTTGGTTATAGTGGCTACTGTAACGTTTGGCACAAACACAGTTATAAATAAAGTAAATAAATAACGTAAAATAAATAAAATTATTTATTTATTTTCTCTGTGTGCATGACAGAAACAGAAGCAGGATGACTTGGTGAACTTTCTCAATGTCCATATATTAATTCCATGTCCTATTAGCATGATTAGCATCCTATCACTACTTTTACTTTAGATAGACATGCTGTGACATGAACCATATTGTTCTGATTGCCACGCCTATGTGGCTCATTTGGCAAAAAAGAAAGAAGCTGAGAAAGTGTTGGTATACAACATGTTTGTGATGATGGCATTACTTTGTTGGTGAATCCTTTTGGTCTAATGTGGACTGCTGATCCACTGGTGGGCGGCGTATACTGAAGGGGTTTTGGGTCCATGACAACATTTTAGGTCAATTTTCTTTTTAGGTCCATGACAACTTTTGACTCTCCACCAATTGCTTTCAACTTTCAATCTTCTCTGTTACGTAAGCTAAGTTAACGTACGCAAAAAAATCCACAGCATTCATGCTATTTCTCGGAAAAGAGGAAAACAATGTGGCCATACATTACATACATCTGACTCTGTAAACAAGGCCGTCTTCAAAAAACCTGAAACCCCTGTACCGTCACTCTATACCTACCATCGACAAACAAACATCTTGGGCAGCGAATAAAAGTGAATAATAGTGGATTCTATAGAAGTTGTACTCCTGAACAGAATTGCCAGTCTTCTAGCAGAAATTTGCACTCTCTACCGTACCATAAACCGTTACTGTGTCTCTTGATCACTACAGAGTGACCTAGTCCAGTTGTTTCTTATGTGCAGCTTTGGAAAATATTCACATAGGCAAACTTTAGAAATAACATACGTAACTTGTTGGTTGTAGGGTAGAATGTCCATTAAAAAATCTTCTTTCATATTGAGATCTTGCTTCATCCCCAATCGGTCCATTGGTAGGAATAGCTTCAACAAATTGGTTTTCTTCTCACCTTTGAGGCTGCTGTTGCTGCTGCAGCTGTTTCTTTCTTCTTCTCTTCGGGTGAGCACTTTCACAGTCTGCAAAAAAATCATATCAATCTCACTGCATTTATTTTTTTCCATGAAATCTTTTGGGAAATATTTGTATTGCATTATAAATAATTTAGTTTAGTTTAGTGCAGGTACAACATGTTTTGATGCTTATAATTGACAACCATCTTTGGTAAACGATTACCTTTCAAGTGTATCTGCAAGCTCACATTTGAGAAGAATGTACCAGGCTTTTGGGTGCCAGTTACTCATATTACTCATATTAAATGATATTATTATTAAACCTTTATTTAACCAGGCAAAGAATTGAGATTTAGAAATGTATTTTTCAAGAGTACCCTGGCCATAAAATTAAAAAAACCAATACAAAAACAGATATAGATTTAGGTTTCAAAACAAACAAACACAATGATTAGTTTTGGGATTGCATAGATAACTTGCATAGATAAATAGATATTACTTCCACGTTCAAGTCCTTCGAACATTGAACAAAAGGCATCATGAATTCTGGAGGGTGTTCCTAGCTCAGCGCGAGCACGCGAAACAGACAACTGCAGAACATCTCGTGAGCACAGGCTATAATGGCCGTGGCTTCTAAGGAGATATGCACACAAGTAAGTAGGGACTGGTCAGCAGGCTGTGACAGTTTACTTACAACCTGTGATATGATGGATGCGTGCGTTTGGTGTCCAGATGGGGGGAACTTTCCCGAACACCAGGCTAACCCGTCTAATGCGATTTATAGTCCAAGCCATGCTAAAGCGGTAAGAACTGAGTAAGAACAACATCACATAGCTGTCCAATTTTTACATAACCTCTTGACAACGTCAGGAGGAAAAAGGAAAATCTGCCCATTTGTCATTTAAATTCTCCTTTAAATGATGTGCATGTGATGCCCAGATGGGTGAAACTCTCTAATGCTTAATGTGTGTAGTCCTCCAGTGAATAGGTTCCCTGAAACCTGGCCAGGGCTTGTCGTGTTAGCCCATATTCCCAACTTACAGTATTGCACCTTGGGGAGTTGGCTCTATGTAGAAATGCATCTTATGTGAGTAAATCAACAGATCCATCAGGATGATTAAGCACGATACTCACTGTGAGTAGAGTATAGTAAAGTACACATAGACACACATACAGCTCTGTCCAAGAACAAAGTAAAACAAACTGTCACGCACATTTCACTGTAAGATTGCCACTGCCTCTCCGCCAAACTAGATTTACCGATAGAAGAAACCTGGTTTCCCTTGATCTGGCATTTGCCATTATTAAACCCTGGGAACATGCCTGTTCACACACTTCCATTCACACACTTTCAACTGGTGACAGTCATTTTTACCCCTATTTTTTGATTTCCTTTTCTCTGTTTCTGTATTTTTACCATTTGTCCATGACTTGCTAATGCACTTTTTTTCTATAAATATTTACTTTGCTTTACTTTTTCCATCTGATTCATCAATGTATATATGAGCCACCATGAAATTCTCCTTAAAGTAGTTTTGTGTAAAGTCTTGTTTGTAGTTTACACTGTTGTACTGGAAAATGCATTACGTGCCTGGGGAAGGTGTTTGTCCAAGAGACACATCATACTCACAGTCATGCTCGGGATTAGCCACAGAGAAGCAATCGCTGAAGAGACACCGCATGGAGTGCTGGAAGTTATCCAGGAGTGTCTTTGGAGAGACGAATCGCCAGCTGGACTCGGGCACGTTGTCCAGGTGTTCGGTCATCCTGTCCAAGATGTCCTGTATGTTCTCTGGAAGATCTTTCTGGAACGCCTGGGCACAAACATACACACATGTACATATATAAATGAAATGCCTGGGGAAGGAAAGAGAGCAGGGTACAGGGTTCCTGAGGTGGCATCAAGTAAAGACAGGGACAAACTGAAGTGTGCGGGATGCGTGAGTCCCGGCTCAACCTCACTCGCACAATGTATCAGCGGGCGCCAAGGTATGCTGGCTTTGGCAGTGTTGTATGGATCCACTGGCTGCACACACTATAGAGACAGCAAGGAGATCCGACAAGGTACTAGGTAGCGATGCAGGCGCACATGGCAAGGCCCGAGCCATGCCCCAGAGCTAGAACCTCCATGTCCAAGCAGTCTCTGTAATGAACCACCACCAAGCGCATTTGGAACAAAGCACCAAAACACCAGCGTGTGTCAAGGAAGAATAACGTAGGAGGTTATCCTCAGGCCATTAGTGACACATAGTGCCTCCAGCTGACAAAGCATACGAGAGGAAAACACCTTCAAGGAGCCCAGTGTGTCCTGGCAGGCATGCAGGGGTAAAGCCAACAAAACCTACCGCTGACCGGAGGTGGGGTGGCCGTACAAGGGAAAGAGTGCCACTGAGGCAGCCTGAACATCATTAAGATGGATGTGGATCAGGAAGAGTGAGCCATGGAATGTGTTGTGCCACAGAGACACTAGCCAGGGCCTAAGAAAACATTGCAGGCTTTCCTGGGTGAGGGTGTCTGGTGTCCAAACACCCAAAACACCCAATGACCCCAGTTTACCAGATAATCACTGAGGATCTGCCCCAGCAAATCAGAAGATATATGATCCTACACACACACACACACACACACACACAAAAGCACAGGCATGTTTCACTCATGTTTCAATTAGGCCATGTAATTGTTTTTTTTTGTTTTTTTGGAATGTGACTTCCTTAAGCTGTACTTATCTCTTAATCCTAATGATCCCAATGGCCTGACTCTAAGAAGCTAAGTGCTAAAGCTAAATGTCATTTTCTGCAACTCAACCAAAATTAAACAGACATTTAAAACAACCTTTCATCTAAGACTAGGTCTAGACTGCTGCTCAACATAGAAATTCACAGAAAGCATTACCTCCTGTTCGCATTATGATTATGTACATTCAGAATCAAACCATCCCCTACTTTGACCTATTTACAAGATTGGTCACAGTCAACTCAAATTTTCAGAAGACTCACACACTAAAGTTTCCAGTATCTTGGTGATTTAGTGATGTCTTCCTAATGAATAAATGATCAACTCTCCCATCAACCTTGATCACACTTCTCTACATTCGCTTTAAATCTGTGGGGGCCAACAGTTGATGTGTGCATGTAAATGTCTCTAAAGATATTCTCTGGTTGGAATTCTGTGTGTGATCACCGGAAGTTAAGCATGGTTGGTGGATTAATTTTAAATAACGGATTATGATGCATATTTGTCTGTTTAATCATTGAATGGATCACTTTCATGTGGCATTGTGTGTGTGTGTGTGTGTGTGTGTGTGTGTGTGTGTGTGTGTGTGAGAGAGAGAGAGAGAGACAATGGTGATGATGGTGAACTGTGTGATTTTAATTTAACCAGGTTTCGTCTTTAATTTGATTAAAGACCTGATTCAAGGTCTTCAGTGGCTCTCACAGTGCCTTACACACATGGTATTATTTATGGTGTTGCTGGACCTTGTCATTGTGGTATTGTAACGCTACTGCATTTCTACTCGCACAACTGGTGCAGTAGTTTCCCAATGTGATTTTTAGTCAGGAAAGTGTTTGTGGTTTTGTTTGTGTTTGAGAGGTCCACTCATAGCCACATTTAGAGGCTTAGAGTTATCCACTTGTAGAGGCTAAGTGGCCCATTCAGGGCTACTCTTACTTCTTTCAACGAGTGTCGGCATAGCAAGAGTCTGTCTCATTAACCCTGTAAACATTGGCCACTTACAAGAAGCCTCGAGGACAAACACCAGGTAATCCACAAAAGAATGTCCCAGGTAACAATGGATTGTAAATTCGTAGAAAGTCAACTGGTCTGAAGCCAGTATCTGTCTCTGGCTCTGTCTCTGTCTCTCTCTCTCTCTCTCTCTTTCTCTCTCTCTCTCTCTCTCTCTCTCTCTCTCTCTCTCTCTCTCTCTCTCTCTCTCTCTCTCTCATTCTCTCTCATTCTCATAGTTGGCTCCAGGACAGGAGCCCCCTCAGTCCCCTCCGGAGCTGTCTCAAACCGAGGAGGACAGCTACAGCCAGCCAGCCGTCCCTACCTCCCCCTCGCAGCAGGGTAATACACACACTTGCCCTTGCACGCACGCACACACACACGCACACACACACATGCACACGCACACTTGCAAACAAACACAATGCGAACGCATGTTCTCATTAATGTTTGAAGTCGAGTAATGATTTTGGGTAGCACTTGGCAGGTATTTTCAGAGGCTGCTAATTGCCATCTGGACCAACAGAGACGATCTGGCTGTTGCATCTCTCTGCCACTGAATGACTTGTTATTTTGGGACATTATTTTTATGGACTAATTCCATGATTTTTCCTGGCTGCCCAGACCTGACGGAGTTGGAGCGTCTCAACAAGGCGCTGTCGCTGGACCAGACACCAAGCAGCGGCGGCGACACCAGCTCCCAGTCCTCTTCCTCCTTCTCCTCCTCCTCTTCCTCGTCCGCAGGCGGCCGGGAGAACGGACAGGGCCAGAGGAGGACCCTCAAGGACTTCAGCCTCATCAAAGTCCTGGGCAAGGGCAGCTTCGGCAAGGTACGCTGGGAGGGAGAGAGAGAGTGAGAGAGGCCACGGTTATACAGAGTATTACAGCAACACACCAGGCACACCAGGTCTTAGTTCTTTAATTCAGTTACTGCAGACAAAATAAATTATTGACTTGTTTAGGTGGGAATCAATGGGATCATTTTAAACCGAACTTAAGTTATTGTTAGCATTCGTATTTCATGTAGTAATGGACTCACAGACAACTTCTAACTTGAAGTTGACAACTTCTAACTTGTAAAGTTTTAGGGATTGTTCATCAAGGCGGTTGAAAAATAAACACTTTATAGCCAGAACTACCGCACCCGAGACTATCTTCTGCCTTCCCAACACATCCTCCCACCCTTCTCCCTCATCATCCGTCCATCCACAATCCATTCATCCATCCATCATCCACCATCAAGCCATCCATCCATCCACCCATCCATCCATCATTCATTCATCATCTATCACCCATGCACTATCCATCCATCCACTATCCCTCCCATCAACTCTCCTTTCCATGCGTACACTAGTGCAGGGCCCCTTCAAAACCTGCCTGTTCGTGAACAGGACGATTGCCTGGCCTCCGGTATCGCTGCTTGCAACTGTCTTGAAAACCGCTCATCCAAACAACGTCACACTCGACACTGCGCTTCCTTGGCTCCTCAGCCAGACACCCGCCAAGTGTAAAGTCGTTTGGATAAACCGTTGTCGAAAAAATGGAGGGACAGACATACGGAGACTCCTCCATTCATACCTAGATGATATCATTCCATATACAGTCTTCTTTAATCTATCTGTGCCCACCATTTGTGTCTCCGCCCTCCAGGTGATGCTGGCGGAGCTGAAGGGGACGGAGGAGGTGTTTGCCGTGAAGGTGCTGAAGAAGGACGTGATCCTGCAGGATGACGACGTCGACTGTACCCTGACAGAGAAACGCATCCTGGCCCTGGCCCGCCGGCACCCCTACCTCACCCAGCTCTACTGCTGCTTCCAGACACGGGTGAGGACCCTGTGTGTGTGTGTGTGTGTGTGTGTGTGTGTGTGTGTGTGTGTGTGTGTGTGTTTGGGGTGGGAACACTGTAGATGTGAAAGTTAATTTGTATGTTGATTTTCTTCATAATTTTGGCGAAAGTAATGCAAAAGTAATGTAAAAGTAGTGTAATGCCTTACAATTCAAAGACAGTAATATTGTAATG
>JAOPJI010000060.1:4290511-4305923 GCA_027122695.1 Merluccius productus
CAAGTGGACCCGATACGGTCCGCATCGCGGATCCGTTCCGAAAACCGCGATACTCCGCGGCGGATTTGCTGTGTGGGTTATTTATTTTTCCGAGTCAAGTTCGAGCCATTCAGTGCTCGAGTCCAAGTCAAGTCACGAGTCTCTAAATTTAGCTCACGAGTCGGACTCGGACTCGAGTACTACAACACTGGTACAAGCCCCGCCGGTTCCTTTGCACCGTCTTTCATGTTTTTTCACACCACAAACAAGGCAGGAAACAGGTCTGGAAACGTGACTTGCGGCAGCTCGTCGAGGTCCCTTGTGTTTGTACAGACCGAGCCTGTTCATTTACTTTGTTTTGTTGAAGTAGCGTAGTCCATTTGTGTTTTGTTTTTTTTCTGTTGATTTGTGTTGTGCATTTTGAAAAGCCTGTTGACTTTTTGCTGTTTATTTTACATACGCCCATTGCACCCCCCGTTTTAAAACCCTAAAATCGCCAAGCCATCATCCGTTTAATTGTTGTTTTTCTTTAAAAAAGAATAATGAACCAACTTTCTAAGCTTTTGTTTTGTTCAAGATCTAGGTCTATTGTTAAAGATTGCAGTAAGCGCTCCACAGATATTGAGCGTCATTTTCTGTAAAATGTTGTTGTCACAAGTATATTAACCTGTGAAAAGGTCCTCACCGTGGCATCCCTAGAGAGGGGCAGGGGAAGTGTTCAGAGCTGAGGCTTCCTAGTGGAGAAGCTGAGGCTTCCTAGTGGAGAAGCTGAGGCTTCCTAGTGGAGAAGCTGAGGCTTCCTAGTGGAGAAGTGGGCAACGAGTTATCTCCAAAACAATCCACACACTGCAACGTGAAGGTTTAGGACCAGGTGTGGACAGGGGTGGTGGACACAGCACACGGGAGGTAGACACCACCGCCAGGAAACACCAGCCCCACCACCTTAGGCCCTCAGCTTCTGGTAAAGGGACAACGAAGGGATACAGTTAGTGGGTCTCCACTCAAGCAAACAAACCAAACACCATATTGCATAGTGGTGTAAGGGAACCAAAGAAAAACAAGAAAACTAAACAAACTAAAGGACCACTCCTCCGAGCGAACAATATAAACAGAATAAACTACCCCCCCCCCCCACACACTTTTTCAGAAGGCAGTTTTGGACCCGCCCCCCCATATATGAATTAACCAGGAGAAACTTAAAGCACTAGGACCATGTGGAAGCTCCCAGTCCCCTGCTCCCAACTCCCCTCGTCTCTGCTGCCATTCAAACTGGTTCAAACAGCCAGCCAGCAACCAGCACTCCAGAAATGACAAAAGACGGAGGACATAAGGGGACAAAAAAATGTCTCTTCCACCTTTGAAATCAAAATTCCACCCCTGCTCAGGAGCATGTATTGGACACAATACATCTGTGTCCTCCTAGAAGTATATACTGTAGATACAGGTATACTGTATCTACATATGTCATCATGTTTAGTCATCTAACAGAATGTCAAAGGCGGTCCATAAAGTCATATGTGCGAATCCCCCCTCAAAATGACATCAGTCACTTCCTCCTTTCTCATGCATACAAATAGTCTTCAGATTGTAGCTTCCACCACTGAATACGCTCAAGACTGCAGCTTCCACCACTGAATACGCTCAAGACTGCAGCAAATGATCCGAGACACAAATAAAGAAAAGGAAGTACGCATCAGTATGATCCAGTACATGCTTGTCACGGTTGTCCTGTTGCAGAGCTTCAGGGGGGGGGACTGCAGCGTGAGAAACGAGCTCATAGATCAGCTGTCAAAACTCACAAAACAAAATTCTGTCTTTGTAAGTATACTTTGATTCCTATCTACAGTTGACTTCCTCTGGGCCATCACTCACACAGACATAATGGTGAATAGTACTGTTCTGATGGTTTTCTGAAGCTATTCTCTGGACTGCCATATCTGGCTTGTTGGCACCAATGAGATGTTATGCTTGTTCTCACCGCTTGCCTTTTCAGTCAGTATATTTACAATTTGAGATTATTTAAATGTTTATGTAACTTTATTTTCTTCCAGCCCGAAAATATGAGTGTGCCAAATGACCCAAAAGTAAGTAACCAGTCTTCATTTATTGTAACGAAATTTACCATTACTTTACTTTTTACCATTACTTTTACTAATTTATTTTTATTCACTCATTCAGTATACACAGTGTGACTGTCAGGGTGTCTTTGTGGCGTCACTGAATGAGACTTTGGACCTGATCAATTCCAGCAGCCAAGCACTCATTAAAGCAAAGTTAATCGTTGGGGGACTTTCGGTACAAGAAACGGTGAGTCCTTTCAAACCTTCAATGTCTCCTTCTGTGACTCTTACAAGCTTTCCGAAGCTCAACAAAAAAAATGCAAAAATGTATTTTGCCTGCATACTAACTTACCCATCATATTTTGTTTCGTGTATGTACAGAATGCTACCTGTCCAATGAGGCACACAAAACTCTATAAGAGAAATCCATTGGGCCCATTCATCAGGTTCCTCAAGAAACTCAATGACATTGGATGCAAGCCACTGCTTGAGGATGCTTTGTCACATTGAACAACCCAACAATTTATTAAGATGACAGTTTACTGGCACTGTTGCGACATTGGGCTGCGTACAAGCAACATTTTTTGTATTTAAGTCTTCAGTCAATTGTTATACTTTTTTACATGCCATCATTTAAAATGAATGCCAGTGAATGTATTTATTTGTTTATCTATATTTATTTTTATTTATATATATATATTTATTTATTTTTTTTAGAAGATATTTAAAAATGAACTGGATGTCATCCATGTGACTGACAACATTGAAATAAAACGTTTCTAAGTATTTGTAAGTACGTTGTTCATTTACATTGTATTTGTATTTTTACTATTGTTTTTTGTATTTTCTTACATCAATTATCATGGGTGGTGTATGATAAAACATCCGCTGGCCTACTAACAGTGTTATGCAGATTGACACACAGAGTTTGTCACTCTGCAAGGGGGGGAGATATAGAGAAACATTGGAAAACATTGAGTTCTCTCCATATCTACAAAGCCACTATAGAAAACTACATAGCTGATTGCTCGACATGTCAACTACACAGCCAGAACAAGACATTCAGACCAGCTATAGGCCACATTCTGCAGCCAACAGGTTCAGCATGTCTACATCGATTTTATAGACATGGCGGGAATTGGAGAGGAAGGGAAAAGATAATGCTTAGCAGCAACCCCTTTTTTATTCTGCTTCCATCCAGACGCAGATACAGGGCTATGGGGTGGAAGCACTACGCTTTGGGAAAAGTTTTGTGCCCTCTGCAATAGCAGCCCTGAACAATGGGTCACAGCCAGAGGCGCATCTTGTCACCAGGCGAGGCAAGCAGCTGCTTGGGGCCCCGCCCATCCGCTAGGTGGCGAAAGACGAGCCTGTAATCTATTTATTTATTTTTATTGTCTTCAGTCTATGAAGTGTGAAAAACAACAGAAAACTCCATAGAGTTGTTCAATGTGTTCAATCGCGCCTAGCACCCCCCCCCCGTCAACAATCGCGACGGCCCCCCCTCGGTTTGCAGCGGCCCCCCCCTCTGCACTGAGCTGGCGCCGGGACTGGTGGGGGGGCCCCCACTGAATTTCCGCTTGGGGCCCAAGCAGACCCTAGAATCGCCTCTGCCTGTGTGGAGCTTGGTTCCAATCCTAAATCTTTCGGCTAAGTCAGACACCCCATCCTGCTCCAATGTTGTCCCAAAAACAACAACAACATCACCACTAACCCCCCCCCCCTCCCATCCAGGTGCTGAACTGCAGCCTCTTCCCACCGCAGAACGACCACAACCACATGTGCATGGAGGGCCCCGGGGACGAGGAGGTGCACCACCCGGCGCGCCCCATGGCCCCGCAGGAGGAGGAGTGCCAGGCCCTGGGCACCGCCCCGGACCAGTACGCCTGGGTGAGGCGCAGCCACAGCTGTGCGCTGCAGTGCGGCTACGACAGCGGCCTGTACCGCCGCAGTGCCAAGGTGTTCACCGACGCCTGGATGGCCGCCTGGGCCGTCATGTGCTTCCTGTCCACCACGCTCACCGTGCTCACCTTCCTGTTGGACTCGCAGCGCTTCTCCTACCCCGAGAGGCCCATCATCTTCCTGTCCATGTGCTGTAACCTGTACAGCGTGGCCTACCTGGTGAGCCACCGAATTACCCACTGGATTGGTTTTTAATGGAGGACCGTTACCTGGGCCTTATCTGGGTGCGCTTGTGAATTGGATGTGTGATAACGGTGCAGGGAAATACGCGGACTAGCTGCCGGTGAAGTTTGTTTTCTTTGATGAGCTGAGCTAACGTTGGCGCGAGAGTCTTATTCATTCATCTCTTGATTCATTCTCATCAAGATGTCCATCTATAGAATTTGATCTTGAGGCCAATTATAACCATGGTTTCCTCTCTGTCCGCTCCCTTCCTGTAGGTGCGATTGACTCTGGGCCGGGAGCGGGTGTCCTGTGACCTGGAGGAAGCCGCGGTGCCGGTGCTGGTCCAGGAGGGGTTAAAGAGCACCGGCTGCGCTATAGTCTTCCTCCTGCTCTACTTCTTTGGCATGGCTTCCTCCCTCTGGTGGGTACACACACACACCTACACAGACACAGACACACACAAACAAAAAACCAAACACACGCACGGACACAGACACGCACACACAGTTGAAACTGTGCTGTGATGGAACCCCATTTTCATTTGTTTGACAAGAAATGAATCAAAGTATTGTAACTATATGAATCTAACTGTATGAATATTCCCCTATGCGTACAGGTGGGTGATCCTAACGCTGACGTGGTTCCTGGCGGCTGGTCTTAAGTGGGGCCACGAGGCCATCGAGATGCACAGCTCCTACTTCCACATTGCCGCATGGGCCATCCCCGCCGTCAAGACCATCGTCATCCTCATCATGAGGCTGGTGGACGCCGACGACCTGACGGGGCTCTGCTATGTGGGCAACCTGCAGCAGGAGGCGCTCACAGGCTTCGTGGTGGCGCCGTTGGCCACGTACCTCCTCATAGGTAGAGAAAGATGTTCTCGTCAGGCATCGCTGGAATAGTTGGCGGAATTTGAACTTGAGTCTTGTCTGAGTGGACTTTGAGATTCTAGCATGTCTGGATTAGTACAACACAGAACATTGTGGCTGTTTTAAAGAGCTAGTTGCCACTCTGAGTCTCTCCATGCCACAGTATTTATTCTGTTTGTTAGTTGGTTTATTTACTTGCTATTGCTGGTTACTACATTTAGCAGATGCTAAACGCCAAAGCATTTTACAGTGAATTTATTTAGACGGTCTCTCAGGAGTCAAAATTTAAAAAAAAGTTTTTAACCCTCAGGCACGCTGTTCATCGGTGCCGGCCTGGTGGCGCTGTTCAAGATCCGCTCCAACCTGCAGAAGGACGGCGCCAAGACGGACAAGCTGGAGCGCCTGATGGTGAAGATCGGCGTGTTCTCAGTGCTCTACACCGTGCCGGCCTCCACCGTCATCGGCTGCTACCTCTACCAGCTCTCCCACTGGGGGGAGTTCGGCGCGGCAGCGCGGGACTCCTACGTGGCTTCGGAGATGCTGCGGATCTTCATGTCCCTGCTGGTGGGCATCACCTCCGGCATGTGGATCTGGTCGGCCAAGACCCTGCACACCTGGCAGCGCTGCTCGGCCCGCCTGCTGCGAGACAGCCGGGGGGCGGCCCGCGCCGGCAAGAGGGTGCCCGGGGGGGGGCCCGAGGGCTGGATCAAACCAGGCAAGGGCAATGAGACGGTGGTGTGAAGATAGTTCAGGAGGTGAGAGAGGTAGAAGTTGGAGAGAGATAGAGCGAGCGAGAGGAAAAGGCGGTAAAGGACATGGACGTGCAAAAAATGCCTTCACCGCCTGCAGCCCGAGCATCTCTGTGTCTCCACTACTTGTCAAGTAAACAGAGAGAGAGTGAGGATGATCAGGGAGGAGCGAAGATTTACCGAAGACGATGCACAATATGACTTGAGGTGGGAGGCGGGGGTGACGTCCTGTGGGGGTAGCATCAGTATGACAGCTCTCTGAGAGCTTATGCATATACGTTACTCGCTCCGGGGTCTCCCTTTAAGCCCACGCACGTCTCGCCTCTCGGTCTACACTGACTAACTGTGCTGTGGTGGGGTGGGTCGTTCAGGCCAGGGCTGGTTGAATGCAGGGTTGAGAGCGTCTATGAAGGCAACAAAAATGAAAAGAAAAAAAAGGGATGGACTGATTCATCGATAAAGTAGCACCACTAGCCTCTCTACCTCTGACAGACGTGAAACGCTCAGAGATGGAGAAGCAAAAGAACAAATGAAAGGGGAAAGAGAGTTGGAGACAGCACAATGGTATCATACAGATCTCAGACCGAGGTTCCCTCAATTAATATATGAACATATGCTGAGATCACCTTCTATTTTCCATAGCTGTTTTCTAATGTCCAAAACCAAAAACACCAAAAATACCAAAATACAGAATGAAAAAAAACAACATGTAAACAGACCAGGGGAAGAATGTGAAAAGCCAGTCCATAGCTATCGTGCTAATGCATGATAACTACATGCCTTAGGTCATGTGGTTGGGGTTCTGTCATTTGAGTGCCTTACCATGTGTCACCGGGTAACCTGACACTGACAACCAGCACAATAAGCAATTACCCAAACTTACTATAGGAGAACTACAGGTAGTCAGTATGAATGGCCACACCCTAACGTGGATGATTTAAGAAAAAATAACACATTCTGCATTGCAAATGTTTATGTAACAAGTCTGACATTTACTTATGTCAAACTAGATACTACGCATTTGTTGTTTGTGCACACACACACACACACACATACACACGGCAGCTATGAGCTCATAGCACTGAGCAGCAGTACCCTGGTCAGACCCAAACTGTCCCTGGTCAAAGCTCATAGCCTATATAATGATTTCCTCATTACTTAACATTAGGTCAGAGGTCATTAAGACAATCGGCTCTCAATGACATGTCCAAACACAACGCTGATATGCTTATGCACACGCAACAGCAGGCATATGCAAACAATATACTCAGTTGGTTGCTCATTGACGCAATAAAAAAAGATGAGGATTTATTTTTGTCATGATTGACATATTAGGACAGCAGGGAAACCACAGAACATGTGTGTCGATGTATTTCAATGCTGCTCTCACTCTAATAAGTCAGTTTACTTGGCTGCTTCAATATTTAGCCAAATATCATATGCCAGTTGTAGATGATGCAAAATCATTTCGAGGGCTGATTGGTCAAAAGACGCTGCCGTGTAATGGCACAGCCTATCGGACAACATCTAAGAACAAGAGTTTTTTTCTTGGTCAATCCGCCTTTCTTTCTGCATGTCCGCCTACCTACCCGTCTAGCTTTCTTGTTGTCCAAATATATTTATTAACTGCTGTTGGTCTTAATCCCTTGTCTGATTCGCTGGCAGGGGCTGCAATTCTATTCTTTCGATGTTTACCTATCTACCCGTGCCATGTTGACCATAGTCCAAAACGCCACAATCACATTCGCCTTACGTCAGACAATCAGAGATGCTAATGTGTGCTCCGTGTTTTTGTCATGAGCATAACATTGAGGCTATAGGTCCATGTCATGCTAGTTTTCCACGGACTCATCTCATGTGTTAAATCTCAGATGTCTCATCACGTTGCATACATTGTTTAGTAGACATGTTGCTAGGCGACAATAACAGATCCTGACTCTTTTTGCGAGACAATCTATTCTGCAAAGCTCTTTTTATTTTATAGTCGAATGTAAATTTGTCTTTGATACTACTTTCATGTCCCTGTTTTGTGAAAACATTTTTATATAGGCCTAGATCAATGATTATGCTTGTTTTTGCATTGTTTAAGTGAACATTTGTCAATATTTAAAGGGCCACAGATTTGAGGTAAAGGCTGCATGGCCCAACCATAGTATAGGGGGGGGGGGGTTGGTTTTCAGGTTACATTCTGGTTATCAATTATTAGTTTATCAAGTTCTCTATCTAATCACATATCTTTAGAAAACCTATCCAATCATCAATCACTAAGCAAAATATTATTGAACTCTGAACTCAATCAGACGGGACGACAGGCAGTGGCCATGATAAATAAATCACTGCTAGTCCCTGCCGGTGGAAAACTAGAGGAGGGGAAATGGAAGGAGAAGACAAAGACATTGTGGTGAATGTAAAAAGAAAAAAACAGGCGAGAGAGAGAGAGAGAGAGAGAGGAGAGTTTGATCCTCATAGAGAAGCGAAAACGCAGCCAGCCAGGGTTCACACGCAGCGAGAGAAACACACAAGACGTATAAAGGAGACATATTAAGTGGTTTTGTCAAATGTTAACTGTTTTTTATCACCCTAATGTAATCATTGACATTTGTGCTCCTAAAACTAATGGATTACTACTTAGTGGTCTGCTGAATGATATCTAAAACCTTAATGGAGGAAGACATGAGCATGTGTAAAGTGAGAGTGAAAGAGATGAGATGTATTCACACTCACACACACACAACCCGAGCACTATCTAGAAGATTATGTAGAATATAATAAAATAATAAAAGATAACTGTGAAAACGTTTGACTGAAGTCCAAACCCCCCCCCCCCCCACACACACACACACACACGCACACACATGCACACACACGCACAAACACCAGATCTTTATGGTAGTGTTGTAAATAATTATTGCACCATTTCTTTCCACAAGCACACATTGCTGCTGAGAGAGAAAAGTAGAACACCACAACCATTAATACTTCCTGCCACTGAATTTATTTTTAATTAATTATGAATAAATTATTGTTTGTGCTGTTTTTTTCACTATATATAATTAATAAAGGCTTAACTTTGGTTTCATTATTTGAAGATGTTGCAATACAATACGCATTTCAAATATGATCTTATTAGGAAGCCTATTTTTTACCATCTTAGGGAAGACGTAACATATCATAATATATGAATGTATTTCCTCCCATAAACTCTCGTGAATAACGATAGCAATAAATCTTCAGCCGAAGGCATTTAAGTCTAATTCGGTGTTGTCTCTTCGCCATAGCCTTGGACAGGTTGCCTATCTTCAACAATAAACGAAAAAAACCTGGATTGTCTTTCAGAGAAAACCTAATCGAGACAACTAACCCTTAACCTTAACCTAAACCTCTGGCTCCTTCCAGCTCATTTCTAGGAGAAGCCACACTTCAGACTCTGTGGGTGTTGAGCACCTGCTGGGGTATCGTGTTCTCTGGCGGCGGTTGTTTGTGCTTCCATAAAACCAAACTGGGATGGAGCAACGGACAGATAAACGCACACATCCCGGTCTCAGGCACAGATAGACGTGGCCCTGAAGTTTCTGTTTCCGAAAGAAAACGCGGTATCCGCCGCCGATATCTCTTGAAGGGGGGGGGGGGTCGTGTCACATGTGGAAGTGGAGGAATGTAGGGCCTATAGCTGCAGCAATACGTCGTTCCCATGACGACTCGGTATCAACGCCTCAGTCTCACTCCTCTGATAACACGGATCCATCGCGCTCAAACAGGTTGCGTTGAGCAATCCTCTCTCTGTGTTTGTGCCATAGGGTACTATTTGTGCTAATCTTATCTTCTGTGCAGAGTCCACAGGTGTGGGCCTGCATGGGTCAGGGGCTGCAGGGGCATCCTGATCTTGTCACTTGTTCTCAGTGCCTCTTCTGTTCTCAAAAATCAATCTCAAAATCACCCTTCAAAATTGGTACCGTGAAGTTTTAGTGACAATCGGGAGTGCCATACGTGTGACACACACACACATATGGAATTGGACCCGATTGACGAGAGTTAAGTATTAAAGGAAAGTAAGTACAAACATTTACTGAGTGGTCATTCGCCGTGCTTTGATCAAAGTACTTGTCCTTGAGTGTGCAGACAAGGTCGCGGAGGGCTGCGGCGGCTCGGCTTGGCTGATGAGTAAACCCGCTGCTGCTTTTGTTATTGTGCTGAGACAGTTGTCTCGGGTCACCGTCACTGCCTTGTAAACCAGAACCAGCTTGCCGGATCTCACTCTCTGACCCCCAAGTCCACCTCACACACGGTCACTTGGCCGCAGATAAACTGCAAAAACACACACACACACACACACACACACACACACACACACACACACACTTGCACGCACACACACACTGGATCCAAAGTGCATCAAATCCACCTTGAAGCCAAAGTCACCCGGTCTGTATTAGCATTGTAAGGAGTGTCTGTGTGGCCATCTTCGTCCCAATAGGTCCACACTAAATCATTTATTACACAGATTGTAAAATTCTACTTTTACAAATTAATTGCGGGCGGCCATAAATATCAACAGGTAATAAACCATATCCTTAACATAACACAAATATAGACTGACTACTGCTGCCCCAACCCCTTGTCTTTTGCTGATCTATGAAATACCGATGCCAGCAAAGATATGAACGATATCAAGATATGAATATCATTATTAAAGTACATGAAAGTACAGTACATGACCTCTGCTAATGAATGGCCAGACCCGGAAAGCAATAGGCCTTATACTGCAATAAAAAATAAAATGAAAATAAAATCACTTTATCACTGACACAAAACACATGAAACAAACAAAAACTACAAACTATTTTTGTAGAAAACTACAAAAATAGTTTTCTAATAAAACAAACAAAACAAAAAAAGTCAAATATAATAGTATAAGAAACTCCCTGAGTGAGTGAAATTGAAATAACGACAACAACGTCCACTCGTCCATAGCCACGCGCAAGCAGACCCCGAGCGCGCCCCCTGGCGGCGGTTGGCCGCGGGAGCGAGCGAGCGCGCACATCTGTGGCGGCCCTCCCACTCCGCGTCGCGCATCCCCGCGATGCCCACCGCCTCCTCTTCCTCCTCCACCACCTCCTGCTCCCACCTCCTCCTTTAAAGCAACCCGCCCAGCAATGTCACGCACCACTCTGCCAGAGGACGGGCCGCGGTGAGGAGCTGCTGTGTGGCATTTTCACCCTCAACCTTTAACCTTTAACCCCCACCCGCCCCCCCATAGTGACCGTTATTCCGCCTTCCCTTTTAGCTAACGCGCACAGCTAGCTAGCTAGCTAGCCCCCCCTTCTTCCGTCGCCATGTACCGGTATTTCGGAGAGCTCCTGGGCCGCTCCGCGAGCGGCGCCCTGGCCGCCGCGTCGGCGGACTCCGCGCTGCCCGCCGCCGCCGCCGCCGCGTCGTCCGTGCTGCGGGTGCGCCGCTACGCCGACGCCGCGGACAAACCCGACGACCCCAACTTCTTCCGCATGGTGGAGGGCTTCTTCGACCGCGGCGCCGCCATCGTGGAGGACCAGCTGATGGAGGACCTGCGGACGCGCGAGACCCCCGAGCAGAAGCGGAACCGCGTGCGCGGCATCCTGCGCATCATCAAGCCCTGCAACCACGTCCTGAGCGTCTCCTTCCCCATCCGCAGGGACAACGGCGAGTGGGAGGTGGTGCAGGGCTACCGCGCCCAGCACAGCCAGCACAGGACGCCCTGCAAAGGGGGTGAGTGTGTGACAGTGTGTGTGTGTGTGTGTGACAGTGTGTGTGTAGTGTGTGTGTGTGACAGTGTGTGTGTAGTGTGTGTGTGTGTGTGTGTGTGGCTATTGGGTAAACATACACCCTGCTAGAGGCTATAGAATCAAGTTGTGTGTGTGTGTGCGTGTGTGTGTGTGTGTGCGTGTGTGTGTGTACAGTTCCAGTGACCTTCCTGTACACACCTGTGGCTCTGCTAGCAAAAGTGTTGTTATGAGGGCCCTCCCCCCATCTCTCTCTCTCTCACTCACACACACACACACACACACATGCACACACAGGTCTCCATTGCCCTTGTATATGTTAAGTGCCTCTTAGTGTATTGAATGATTTGACCATAGAACTGATATGCAAATACGTATTTGCATATCTTGACAACACGTGTGTGTGCACCCAGGTTACCATGTGACCATATTGTAGCTGCCTGGTGATTTAATCACAAGTGTCACATGTGGGTGGTGGGGAGAGGGCGGCGGTGGGCATCACGCTGTATTTCAATGGCCCTTAGAGCGCCGCCTGGCATTCCTGGTTGCTGCATGGGGGCCACACAACACATGCTGGCCCCCTTTCTGATTGGCTGTCGTTGACAACTGATACATTAGTAGATTTGGACAAGCAGCAGCAGCACATCATATGATGAGGAGATGTGTGTGTGTTGTACAACAATACACACTTGCAGTGATTCATGTACTCATGGTGGGCTTGCTAGGGCTTTTTTAAAAACTTTTTTTTTAACAGTTCAAGGTTCAAAAGCAGGGACATTATGAGAGATTGCAGCGTTGCACTCTGGGTGAATGGGAGGGGAGAAGGGGTGGTGTGTGTGTCTGGCACTACTATTTGTCAGCTGTGTGACAGTAGGGGGAGGGTGCCAATGATAGGACGGGCAGAGGGGAGAGGGGAGAGGGGGGGGGAAGCCCACAAGATATTCTCAGTACTAGAAAGAGACATCCGGGGGATGTCATTCAGTCGCTCTCGTCACATTTGAATGAACAACGTTTGATTTGACACCGGCCTGCTGGCGCTAATACTTGAATACTTTGAAGGCCGGGTGCACAATGAACTTTGTTGTCCAGCGGCCCAATGGCTAGTGAATAAATATTCAAATTTTACCAGCCACTTGCATATTTAACCAGCGTTTGGCTGGCGGCTGGTGCCAATATTGTGCCCTGGTTGCCGGTGGACACTGGAGGCCTATTTCAGGGAGATGTTTGTGTACCATAAGCTCTCAGTGCTATTGTGCTTTTAGAAGCATGCTTGGACTTGTGATGTGTTCTGTTAGTGCGCTCTTCTTCATAATGGACTTGGTTTCAAGTTCCCAGTCATTCATAATCGAAACGTACATAAAATACGTAAATAAAGTACACATGGGTTGTTGGGCAGGTTACCTAAAAACAACCACATCCTTTATACACACAAGTAGATTACCCGACTGGTTGTGTAGGCACCACCACCCAGTTTGGTACCCTCCCCCAAAAGATGACTCACTAGTTCCTGTACAGATCGAGTGCGGTGGGTCGGTCCGTTCTCCTTTTTTTTTTCAAAGATAAATCATTGACTCTTTGTTTCTTCACCGGAGAAACAAAGAGTAAAGGTCTCCATATTGCTTCTTCTGTGCGTAACGGTACTTCTGCAATGCATTTGTCTCCTGTTTGGAGGACTTTGCATTCTACAGCCACAGCCGCTCCACATACCGTGGTCCAATGTTTCCAGTGAGTGTGTGTGTGTGTGTGTGCCACCACGCCCATGGAGGAGAAGGGGGGAAAAATAAATGAGTGGAAAGTTTTAGGTTTTGGTCTGCTATTTGGTCTGCCTTCGCTCAGGCCCGCCGCGCCGTTGTAACTCCTCCTCCGGTTCGAAGGGGAATCTGGAGATGTACAGTAAGCAGGAACAGCAACGGGAACATGGAGATTTTGTTTCTGAGAGCGGGTACTTCTGCCGTTTTGTGTTTGTTTTTTAATATCGCTTTTAGAGTACCACTTAACCCCGGTTCAATCACCGTACATGCCCTGATATCGGCCGCTCTTGTTTTATTTTCCAAAGCGCTCTTCTGTATTGTCTGAACGCTCCCCTCAAATGACCCTTTCTTGGCAAAGCAACCTCACTGGAAACGCAGACGCAAACTTTCTCACATCCGTTTTGCAGAAATGTCTCTTCCCCATGTAGCGTTGTAGGCAGTGGAGGAGGGGTGGCTGGTTGTGTGCGCACAATGAAAGACATATATTACACACACACCCCCTCTCGTCATGCTAATCTGCGGCCCTGGGTTCCCTCTGGTAAACCTGTGTGTGTGTGTGTGTGTGTTGCTCGAGGCTGCACTTCTGCAGGCATACTAGCAGGAATGGTTTGGGGGCACCACTGAATTATGTCATCGATTGGTGAAGACGGATCATGTGATCTAATGCCTCTTTAGTTGCTGTTCAAACATACAGGAGGCGTGTCGCCACAATTTCCTCCTTGGCAGTCAGCCAATTATAAAGGACGCACCCGTACACATTCAATGTATACATGCCCTCGCATGGAAAAAGAAAGGCACGATTTAGTCTGTCAAGCTGCAGTCTCTTCTGCAGTGCCTGCCTAAGTGCCTATGTGCTTTTTCATACAATATAACTCAGCCTATTGGATGGCGTCATGACAACAGGCCCACATGCAAGATAATTTTGCCTCTGGGTGGTTTGGAGGACTGTCACGAAGGCAGCCTATCCGGTCACAGATGATGGGTTTTGATATAATTTCGCAGCTCGGCCTCGCTTGGCAAGGGGCCGTTGCCAAGGTGACCGCGGCGGCTTACTACTAGCTTCCCATATTGAGAACAAATGACTCTGGGGTCGTATGTGAGGGCTTAGAGATCCTCCTCCTCCTTAGAGACTCCACGTGACTGTAAATGTTGGTACTAAATCAGTAGCCTTTGACCTGTATTTCGTTATGCGCGCCGTGCGCTCTGATTTCATGGGCCCATCTGCTTTGTAATTCAATTGTATATTTCTTCTTGACATCCGTTATTGATTTTAATCGTGTAATGCCAAGACTGCAGTCCTCCGTCTCGTCTAACTTACAGCCTCTGAATATCGTCTCAATGTTAACTGTGAATGCACAACATTGTTCTGGGATGGCGGCTATTCAATTGTCTGTCTTCAACCACTCAAACTATGTTGTTATAGCTAGCTTGGATTATTGGAATTAAGTAGTATTTCTGATATTTGCACTTTTCTTCTATCCATCTATCAATCACCAATTAGGACACTTTTATCTCCACAAAGTTCCCTTCGTCACACGCAGCGGTGCCTACTAGAATCGCCTCGTCCCTGTCGTCGGCCTGACCTCTGTGCGTGTCTCTGTGTGTCTTCCAGGTATCCGCTACAGCATGGACGTGTCGGTGGACGAGGTGAAAGCCCTGGCCTCCCTCATGACTTACAAGTGCGCTGTGGTCGGTAAGTGACACGCCGCGCAATTAGTTCCCAGCAGAGAACTCTACTGGTGAAACCTTTCTACGGTCCAATTAACTCGTATTAGTATTCGTATGACTAGAACTGTACTTCCCAACGGTGGAGCCAGCGTGACTTCATCTAGATTAGTATGTGCCATTGGGAAGCTGAGCAACATACTGATATAATATTGATATCATACGAAAAGATTTTGGATATTGCAATAAAGCGTACATTTAGTCTTGTCCTGAATACTTGGTTGTTGGTCATCGGTACGGTGTCTCCTTCCCGCTTTCCAGATGTGCCATTCGGAGGAGCCAAAGCTGGAGTTAAGATCAACGTCAAGAATTACTCTGTAAGTCGTGTGTGTGTGTGTGTGTGTGTGTGTGTGTGTGTGTGTGTGTGTGTGTGTGTGTGTGTGTGTGTGTGTGTGT
>JAOPJI010000060.1:4420005-4430492 GCA_027122695.1 Merluccius productus
GTGTGTGTGTGTGTGTGTGTGTGTGTGTGTGTGTGTGTGTGTGTGTGCGCGCTCTTGTGTGTGTGTGTGTGTGTGTGTGTGTGTGTGCACATGCGCGTGTGTGTGTGTGTGTGTGTGTGTGTGTGTGTGTGTGTCTCTGTTACCCTGGCCCCCCCTTGTATTTAACACATGCCTTGTCACTCTTCAATACTCGGGCCAGGGGATGCTTGCTTCTGATATACCCTCCCAAAATAACCCCTCATCTCCTCCCTGCTTCCAAACTCTGTCCCACTACTTTGTCTTTCTCTGGTTGTTTTCAACAACTTCGCCTACATAGCTTACTGTCGAGGGAGCCTGTTAGATTGCAACATTGAGTGGCTTCCGTAAAATAAAATAAAAATGCATCTGTATATTTATATAAAAAGAATAATAAATTAAAAATAAATTATAAATAACGCTAAAATTGGATCTAATAAGGAATAATAACAAAAAAAAAGGTTCACTAAATCTCAGTTTTAAAGTTTTTTTCTGATTTTGTATTCGCTAAACACATTATTTATAAAACATATCAGACACATTAAAAAAAACCTCATAAAGCAAATCTAACATATATTTAAAAGAAAAGTGGTCCATACACAGCGAAATATACTGCAAAATAAAATGTGAAAACTTTTTCGCGTCGATGTGTGATGTGTGACGCAGCGGCCGGAAGTGGACGTGGCACAGCGCTACAGCAGTTCCGGTGAATGTCCGCTTCGGAGAGAGCGATACCGAGAAAGGGATTATCAAGAAACATCCCGGGACAACGTCGCTGTTTTACTTTTCCCCAATCACCGGATATAAAACCTCGGTCTCGCTGGGAGTGCGGTGTCACAGTTTACAACACTTCTAGAGGTGACTTATGATTTATAATCATTCATTTTGGGTGGGACATACCCGACTAGCTTGACGGATTGATGTGCCTAAGCTAGGTAGCGTTAGCATGGCCACATAGCTATTTGCTATACGAGATCGCTAACGCTAGCGGCACTAGTTGGATTACGTTTGCCAGCTCTGTCCCCCTTTTGATTCGGCCACAGCTGATCCAACAACAGTCGCTGTGCTGTCACCGCCGTCAGATGTCCCCTCGTAGCTAGCAGGGCCCCGTTGACTGACAGGGAGCGGATATATATACGTTGTGCGGCGTCGTCCTCTAGCCGCACACAGCCGTTAGGCAATAGTGCTAACGTCGGCTGTGTTGGCGTACAGATGTGTCGTTGTTGGACCAGTTGAGCTCGCTAATGTCGTTCAACACACCGAGGGTATCGGCTCTGTGGCACTGTGGTCGTACTGATGAGCGAGGTTAGCTAACGTCTCGCACACAGCAGCAATGTCCCAGCATTCATTGTCGTATGCCCGCATTATGCGTTTGAATAACGTACACTTGTTGTTGTGTAGTAGTTGTGCAACACGTCCATCCAAAAATCAAATATGGGTCATGCAACAGGCCCATCGCAACGAATCGCTGCACAACCCGGGCGATTGCATTTCTTGCAGGGGGACACCTGCACTGTTTGAATTATTCAAAGGCTTTGTGTCAGATGATATGCGTCTCAACGTGCTGTCACAAACTTTCAGAGCAAAGTGTGGCGTTGACGCTGATCCGTAGCATGCATGCATGCTGTCGCTATACATGCAGCAATGTTCAGATGTGCTTAGTGTTGTGTTAGTGATGGATGTGAATACATCTGCTCCACCAATGTAGTTGCCACTTATACAGTTACACAGTTTAGGTCATCAATCATCAGAATCAGAATTCATGATCCATGCACGTTGAGTCTTCCTGGGATCATAATGACATACTTTTGTCAGATGTTGTTTGTGTTTCTTAATCTCCAGATAGATGGTATAACTTGAGAGTATTGTAAAAATCATGAGCGGTAACTACTTTAAACGGGACTTTAAACGGGAGGGGCCTGTATACACACCTGGTCTGTTCCCAGGTATGTGATCACACATTTCCTTTGCCATTAAGTGGTCTAAGGTGCAATTCCAGGGTGTGGGCAACAATAAATAAAAACCAAATGAACACACGGAGAACAGGATATCACAGAAGGTTTACCACACACAATTGAGTCTACACACAAGGGTGCACATCACTTACAGAAGTTGGATGTGGTCGTTCATTGGTCTCTCTTGGACATCTAATTTTATATATATATACAGTATATATCCAATATTTGGTGCAGGGAATTCTGCTTTTCAGTGTGTGTGTGTGTAAAGGTTACTGACAAGGAAGTCCATTGCCAGATTGTCCACTCAACTGAAGGAATCTAACGTCAATTTTATTTGTATAGCCCCTAATCACAGTTACAGTCTCAAAGGGCTTCACAGGCCACACTTTATAACCCCAGCCCTCCTAAGAGCAAGGAACACTACACTTTGATGACACTGTGATCCAAGCTGTGATATAGGGCTTGTACATGGCGACATTACATCGCAATGACCGCCTCCATTTAGGAAGCATAGGAGCATGGGAATGTTAGTTATTATGTTGGTAGTAATGGTTTTTGGGGCATTGTTTAGTAATTCATCGTGAAATAATTTGTTTTGTTTGAAATTGCCGCTGCGTTTCTCATGTGAGACGTGGCAAAACAAAGTTTTCATTAACCTAGGTTACGGTATATTTACAATGATTTAGGATTTTACAGTACTACAACTCTCTTGAGTCCTCTCACCAATAAAAAATCCCATGATTCGGTTGTCTGGGATCTTCTGGAACGGTTATTGACAGCTATCTTTGTTGTTGTTGTGATCCTATTCAGATTTAGGTATGAACTGAGGATGAATGTAAACCAGCAGACTCCAATGGCGTCTCCGTATGGCCAGCCTCAGCCTGGCTATGGCCAGCCCGGCTATGGAGGAGGGTACCCAGCCCCCTACGCACCTTATAACAGCCCCGCGTCAGTCTATCAGCCTGGGGTTCCGCCGCAAGGTAACGGCCCGGCATGCTTTCTGTTGAAATATGCGTGTTGAGAAATTTAGCTACATGTCTAGGGCGGCAACTGACAACTATTTGCATAGTCGATTAATCGATAAATCATTTAGTCTAGAAAATGTCATAAATAATAGCAAATGCCATCCTAAAGTCCAAAGTGATGTCTTAAATGTGCTTGCTTTATCTGACAAGCAGCCAAGAAAAACTAAAGTCTTCATTTTATAATGATCCATGAACCAAACATGTGAATTTCTGAAGCATCAAGCAGCAAATGTTTGGTATTTTTACTTGATAAATTACCTAAACGATTAGTTGATTATAAAAAATGTATTTGATACATTTTCTGTTGATCATGTAACAGTTGCAGCCCTACACATGCCAGCGTTTCACTATGCTATGGCTTCTTCAAGCTTCTCCACTCTGCTCCTCCAAGGAAAACGCCTTCCCTTTTCTTTTTTCCCCCCCTCGCTTTTCTGGTTTCCTACCATGTCCTCTATACTCTTCTCTACTACTTGTATTGCAGGTTGCTCTCCTTATGCAAGCTTTCCCTCTAAGGCTGTGACAGCCAACCCCGTCTCTGACCTGTCCTCTCCTCTTGATCTAGGTAAAAGCCTTCTCACTTGCTCACTCACTTTCTCTCTCTCGCTCGCCTTCTCACTCCCTCTCTCACTTTTCAGTGATTAGCGTTGGATCAGAATTTGACAAAAATTGAAAGGTTCAACGATCATTTGCCATTATAAGCAACCACTATAGTATCAAGTATCTACGTTGCTACTAAGTTGATGTTTTTGTTTTATTATGTTTGTATTATCTCATCACTGTTGATTTTCTTACAATAAGTACATTTGCTAGAAGAAAGTGCAAATCGCTATCGGTAGAGTAAGGATTTCACAAGAACGAGTTTCAAGCACACCCAATTGCTAAGTTAACCCATTGTTAGCATACAACAGAGATAAATGCGAAAATACTAAGTGCAGAATATCAAAGTAAGTGCCAGGACATACAAACAAACACAAGAATATGAAACCAAGAAACTATTTCACAGAAGGCTAGACCACATGGGTTGTGGAGAAGTGGTGAAAATACAACAATTGCAACAACCAAAAACTGGACAGAGTGCAGAATACCATTTTTTGGGGTGCTTCATGGTTAAATCTAAGACAAAGTGCGTTCCCAAGTCAACACAAGAGTGCAGTGAGTAGAGCAACACAAATCAGGAACCAGAAGACAAAGTAAAAGTAAACTTCCCAGGCTGCTACATAATCTCACCCTGTCTGTCTTTTAGGTCCCCTCAGAGGCCCCCCTACATCCGCTCCAGCTCCTGTCTCCGCTGCTCCCCAGGCCTACTCCCACTACGGCCATGGGGAAATCCAGAATGGACCCCCGCCTGGCAGCCAAGCACCTCCCAGGTACGCAGTTATGTTATTGTTTTCCCCCAATCTTCCAGTCATTAGTTGTTTTTTTAACTTCTTACTTGTATGCTTTTCCGGCCCCTCATTTTTCTCAGTCCTGTGTCAGTTTATGACTTGAAGCCTAAAATGACCCAGTACATTAAGATTACAATAAGGCGTTGAATCAGAATGAAATGAGACGCATGCAATCCATAATGTTGGATCTAGATGGAAGTAGTTTATATAGCGAGACTGCTATACCGATGCCTCCAAATCTATATTGTGCAGCGAAAGTAATCCATTTGTACCTGGCCAATATTTTGATGTTGGTATCCCCTCGATCTACAGTTTAAAGGGGTATCTGTGCCGTGGTTCTCAAACTATTTATTTATTTAAGATATTTTTTCAGCCAAGTACACATTTAACCAGCACAAAACATTTTGGAGACTTTTCGCATCACTTCTTGGCGTGATCTGAAGTCGGGAAAGTTTTCTCTTGAAAAAAAAAACATGACACCGGTGAGACGTCTTTGAAGATGGCTTCATGCAACTGCTAGATAATTTCTCCCCCCAAAAAAGCACACCACCAGAGAGGGGTCACATAAATCCCATTGAAACGTATTATTATATTATAAATTGAATATTTATAATAACTATAATATTATATTACAGCGCTGACATTTTGGTGTTTCGGCCCTACTTTCTTCTTGTGTTTAGACCATGTCCTAGTACCCCCTGCAGTCCTTTAAAGTACCCTTAGGGGTATGCATTGGGGTACCCCCATTTGAGAAACATTGCCCTAGTGGACTACTCAAGCAGAACCGCTGCTTGCTAGTGTTGTGACCATGCCTTGCATAATGTTCTCTACAGGCCTGCAGTATCTCAGCCATACAACCAGGGGGCAGTAAACTTGTCTGGGCCGCCTCAACCTTATCCCCAGCAATATGGGGCCCCACCCTCCATGCAGCAAGTGACCAATCAGATGACTGGGATGCAGATTTCCACTGGGCCGCCCACCCCAGCGGGTCCCGGTTATGGTAAGACTGTGATGGGCTTACAACGGCGGTAATTCATTGGTGGTCAGTAGCTGCTCAGAAGCTGCCTGTCAAAGGTCAAGCTGATCTCAGAAGAAGTGTAGTTTCTAGGTTAAGTCTAAAGCACACAGCAGTGTCGGGGCGGACGCGAAATAATCCCTGAATTAGACGAGTCCTATTACGAAGTGAGTGCGAAAAAAATACAGCCCACTGTGTAACTAGCCCTCATGCAGTAGGTTCCCAGCCACCCATCCACTGTGCATATGAACAGACTGATTAACAACATGTCTGCCCCTCTCTCTCTCTCCTCAGCTCCTCCACACAGCTCCCAGCCTCCCACCAGCGCTGCCTACTCCACCGCCCCTCACCCAGCCTTCACCCAGGGCCTTCCGCCCGCCTCCATGGCCCCTAGCCAGCCCCCGGCTCCCAGAGACCCTGCCCCCCCTCAGCCCCCCGCCCCGCCTCAACCCTACTACGGAGGCCCACCGCCTCCTCAGCAACCGGCCCCCACAAACCCCTCCTGCTCTGTTGCCGCTGCTCCTCTTCCTCCTCCCCCGTCGTCTCACCACTCCTTCCCTCCCACTTCCTACTCCGGCCAGGCCCCTCTCCCCCCAGGCCCTCAGGCCCCTCTCCCACCAGGCCCTCAGGCCCCTCTCCCCCCAGGCCCTCAGGCCCAGCCACCGTACGCCCAGGCTCCCCCTTTCTCCTCAGCGCCCCCGCCAGTCAGCCAGCCACACTACGCCTCTGGCCCCGCTCCCCACGCCCATGGCTCCTTCCCGCCTAGAGCACCGCCTCCTTCCTCTCAGCCCGGGCCCTTCCCTCCCACGGGCCCACCTCCTACCTCTGCTCCCCCGGGCCACTACCAGGGGCCCATGCCCCCCCATCCCCAGGCTGGACAGCCCTCTCCCTACCACTCAGGTCCCCCTCCCCCCGGGGCTCAGATGCCTCCCACCTCCATGGCCCAAACCAACCACCTCCCTCCAGGACCGCCAGGCCCACTAGGGCCCCGGGGGCCCCTGCAGCAGCCGCCTCCTCAGCCCGGCATGCAGGGAGGTTATCCTCCTCAACAGAACGGTGAGGAAACATCACACGGTAGCACAATCATGGTAATATAATACAGGTGCAGGTTTAGCGTTCTGGCGCGTCAGACTTATTGACATGCGCATATCTAGCTTGTCAAAGCATCATTTCATCTTTGTCTTTCATTTGTGCTAAATTGAATTGCATTCTAGAGTGCAAAGTTTCTCCAGATTAAAATGTTATTTTAGCCTTAATGCTGGTAGAATCTCAATATATGAATACATTATCAATATACGTAAGGAATATACCACAACGGGTTGTCGTGGTTTATTCTGCTTATACCACAGTTACCAACAATGATTAGATATTGGTTACTTTCATCTATAATGTTATTGGATCTACTTTAATCAGCTGAAATTATAATACTTTCTGTGGTGCTTTGAGCATATTATTTTTACATGGACAAGTAAGTATTTAATTCACACAGGAGTATACAAAAATAGGCTTTACCATGTGGTTATTTGATACTGAACTATTCATTTTTTGTGGCTATTTGTTTATTGAATTACAAGAAAACGTACTTTATTTTCGTGATATTGTAATTATCAAGATATTGTTACCTATATCGGGATAGAAGATTTGGGCCGTATCGCCCAGCCCTAGGTCAAGGAAACATGGTTGTATTCAGGGCACAAAATTATCACCAGCATCATCCAGCCAAGTTCTGGTAAAATGTGCAAGTCGCTGGTAGATTTGCTTCACTCACCAGCCAAAAAAACAAAACAAAAATGAATATTCACTAGAATATTCACTAGCCATTTTGCTGGTGGAATTTAGCACCCTGGTTTTATTTGACTGTTGTTTTTAATGTTTCATTTGAAGCGCATTGATTTAACCGTTAAAAGGCAGTTGAGTCCCGTTACTGAAAAATAATGCACACCCTTGGAACGTCATTGACCAATCAGGATCAAGTATTAACAATGCCATGGTAGAAATATCAATACATCACATAGCACCCAATGTCCCCCCCCCCCCAATACCTTGAAGCTCTAACCTGTGTAATCTACTATTGATTTTAAAAAGGTCTTCAACCGTCCATCCGTGTGCTGCTGTTTTGTTTTTTAAATGATTTTTATATACATTTTTTATGCTTGAATCGATTTATTTATTTATTTATTGCAACAGGACGTTTACTGTTTTCACATTAAATGCATGCAAAAAGTACACTACACCACAGTGTAGTGTACAACAGTAGCATGTAGCCTTCCCTTGAACCCTCCCAGTATAGCAACGATGCTGCTGAAATAAAAGTCAGAAAGACTGACTGACGTGATGAGCTTTGGTTTTGGAAATATACCTCATGATGAACAGTCTCTAGAAGTGTATGATTCAACGTTTTCCCATGGTCTAATGTTAAAAAAGTTAACAAAAATCACAATAAATCGTAATATCAAATTGCAATACTTAAAAATTGTAATACATATCAAATCGACACCCAAGTATCGTGATGGTATCGAATCGGGAGATAAGCGTATCGTCCCAGTCCTACTGTTTTGCACTGCTCACCTCTCTTCCTCCACTCTCTCTCCAGGTGCGTTTGGGCAGGTGAGAGGACCCCAGCCTGGCTACGCAGGCCCATATCCCGGGCAAGCAAACTATGGCACTCCGGCCCCGGCGCCCGCCGCACCAGCACAGAAAAGACTTGACCCAGATGCCATCCCCAGCCCGGTAAGAGACACACACACACACACACACACACACACACACATCCCCCGCCCCCCACCCCTTGTCCTACTTTTATATCGTACATGCTGTCCTTCTAGCAGTGGTTCCATACAGAACCAGTTTCAGAAATGTTTGTTTGTTTGTTGTAAGTCCTGTGTCTACATGTATGTGAAAGAAGAACCAGTCTATATATGTAGATGTTATTTTACATGCAACGTGGTCATCAATGTCTTCTGTATGCTTGGAGCAGACCAGCACGGAACTCTATAAACATGCTCCAGTTGGCTTTATCTACTAGTGCATGACATATAGTTTACCGCACCGCTAATCTATGTTTAATCAATACTAATCAACGCTACTGATTGGGTTCAACGCGACGCCGCCTGCTACTACTGTACAATCTTACCACTCACCACCTTTTTCTTTCGCTTATTTTATTTTTTTTAACCTTGGTATTCTGTAACTTACTTGTGCACGCATTGTGCGCCAAAAAAAAATGGCGCCGCACATACATCCCCCTCTTGTGTGTTGGATGTCAAAGCAAGCGTCGGAGCAGCCGGCCGCCCAGAGAGCCAGGCATAAAATAGACCCAGACGCTATCCCCAGCCCAGTAAGTCTCCTGTGTGTGTGCACCTCAACCTATCTTGACCCTCGCCACGCTACCAACTTCGTCCACGGCTTCCTTCACGTCATCTCCACATCAACCCTCTCCTCTCTCCCCCCCCCCCCTCCCCCCCTCCATCCTCTTCTCCTTCCTCCCTTCGTATTGAAGCCTCACCGTCAGCCTGGGCTTCTCTCTCAGACCCGGGCCGCTTTGACTTGGTGGTGCGGTGCATGTCGATGATGTGGGCTTTTTAGTTCCCCCCCCCTCCCCTCCCATTCACCGCCTTCCCTACATTACCTAACCTTCTTCAAAAAAGGGTTGTTGTGGTTTTGTTAATGTAATGATGTGAGGGATATAGATGGCGTTGTGATGTAGATAACTAATGCGCATTCCCGACAAATAACTGTGATGTAATCTGTCTGGCTTTCAACTGGCCCATGACTAGAACACTGGCAACGATTGGTGGGAACATAACATGTATCATTTACTCTTACTATTATTTTTAAGCAGGCCTTAAAAGTCAGTAATGTAGTTTTCTCACAAAAATACATCATTTTGACCTTTCAATCTATTTCAGACCATTTACTATTAGTCGACATTCTCTAACCCAGCAAGCCTAACTACTCCAGCCTGCTAGACTAGACTAGCATGCAGACTTTAGACTCTAGGCAGCATGTTGGTATTACCAAACCTTTTTTCAACGTACTTCTTTAGTCCCCTGGGTTTGGTCTTTTCACCCCCACTGCCCTGCATGCCAGCTTTCAGCATCCTAACTTTACCCACAATGCATTTCAAAATGGCATGGACTCAGGATTCCAGACCCTTTTTTCGTAGAACGCTCTCAGTTGTGGGGTTTTTGTTGACTCTTTGTTTATATGCTGAATGGATGTATCTGAGTCTACGCAATATCCTTGTGGTTTTGCTATGGCTCTTTGAGTGGAATTAGTGATAACCAAAGGCAACCGTCTGCACATCAATCGATTTTGTTTATTGTTTTGTTATTGTTTCCTGCTCATGTGGATGGCAGCGTGTGCACCTTCTCCCGCATGGATGTGAATAATGTGTGCACCATCCACCACAATGCAAACAAAGGGAGAAGTTAAATTTGACCTCCTCTCCCTTCTTCCTCCTGCCTTCGCCGTGTAGATCCAAGTGATAGAGGATGACAGGGCCAAGACCACAGAACCCTTCACCACAGGGGTCAGGGGCCAGGCCCCGCCCCTCGTCACCAGCAACTTCCACGTCAAAGACCAAGGTAACGTAATCCACTGTTTAAACTCTGAGTGCTGTGTATGCCAACAGTATACTTAAAGGTACACTGTGTAGAATTTCGTGGCATCTAGTGGAACAGGCTTGTCAGAAATTGGCCGTCATTAGTAACGAAACATAATCCCAAGAACAATCAGAACCAGATCAAGGTTTGATTTCAAGTTGATTCAGGGCCAACCAGACTCAACCTGAACACAGCTGTGTGTGTGTGTGTGTGTTAAGAAAAGTAAATCTCCCGAGGTCTCGTGACATTTGCCACAACAACCAATCAGATGAGGCTGGCCGAGATGGTTTGGCTGTCGCCTAGACAGGTGGCCGATGATAGGCAGCCAGTGGAAACACATTCTCTACTGCTCCACAAACACCTTTAAACAGACGGGTTAAGAGTACGATGGAACTAAGGACCTGTGTATCTCTCTCACACACACACACACACACACACACACACACACACACACACACACACACACACACACACACACACACACA
>JAOPJI010000060.1:4562882-4591743 GCA_027122695.1 Merluccius productus
CACCACCACCACCACCACCAACCACTCGCAGACTCTCTCTCTCTCACGCACACCATTAGTCATTCAGAAACCCACACAGAGTGTAGCTGATAATGTAACACTTGGAATGATGAGAGGGGCAACTTGCAGTCAAATACAGCCTATACAGGAATAAAGCTGAGCTGGCATTTCCGATACCCCCCCCCCACCCCTCTCCTCTGTGCGTCATGCCTTTAAAGCGGCTCCAGGCAATCTTTTATGAAAACCCGGGCCCACAAGCAGGTACTCTAGGCGCACACACACGCAGATCGACTGACTGACTCAGGGCGTGCTCACACACACACTCACTCACTCACTAGACCGTGGCCCATCTGGATCCAGCTACGCCCGTGCATGTTCACATCTAGTAAAATGTCCCAGCCGGGCGCACACTGTGTGCAGTGCATGAATGTGGCGCCTTCGCGCCTCACAAACTCTCCATCTGACCTCTCCAGGCGACCGGAAAGAGTATTCGGCATCGGCCAGGGAGCACATCATGGATGTGGTGAATGCGGCCCGCGTGCGGCAGCAGATGATCGACCGCTGGCAGGACGAGGAGGAGCAGGCTGGGAGGGAGGAGGAGGAGGGGGAGGAGGAGGAGCAAGACACCAGGGACACGTGGGTGTTCCCCCTGGTCCAGATGAAGCCCCTGGGGATCCACATGGACGAGCAGGTCACCCAGGTGAGCCGAGAGGTTGGCAGGCGGGTGGTCATGAGTCGGGTCTGATGCCTCAGCTCTCTGCATTGAGCATTCCTGCTTTCCAAGCCAGGACTTCATTATTCATTTCATAGTATTACCAACTAAATGAAACGTATAATCAAAATGTATTCATATTGTGGGGGAATTCGCTCTCAAAATAAACCTTTTGCTAGTGTCATCTCCCTTTCCCTGGAAATACGTGGGGTCTGACTAATACCTGGAAAACAATCAGACACACCCGTAGACTCCTACGTAATGAAACCTAGTTTACTACTCCAGCAAGTAGGCCTAGAAGGCTTTCTAGTCCCTGTTGATTAGATTTGATTGTCTTGATTATATCTTTTTTATTTTTTGTAACTGTTGTATAATCGCAACATTACACTCGAGGGTGTGCTTCGCCGTCATTATTGGCACTTCAGCGATGCTTGGGGAACTCGGCGCAAGTGGAACCAAGTCTGCTATGTAAATCAAAATGAATAACAAAATTATTAACTCTTCATTATTAACACATTTTTGTAGGCTACTGTTTAGCTCTCGCTCTACTCCTATAGTGGCAGTTACAATGTTGCCATGGAAATATGTATAGTTTTAATCAATGGCTGAGTAATTCATAGTGATGAGACGGCACTGCTGGGTGTGCTGTCATGCTGATTTGACCATGGCCTAAATGTCTAGGGCAGGGGTTCTCAACCTGGCTGGGCCCCCCCAAAACTGGTTCATTGCAGTTGGGGGCCCCCCCTCCCCTCGTTTGTTGACGGGGGGGTGGGGGGGGGGTACGTGCGATTGTTGACGGGGGGGGTGCGCGTGATTGTTGCGATACGATCGCAGGTCCGGGGTGGATTACGATCGCGCGCGGACAGCCTGCCTCCACCCACCCGTGTCCAATTATCTCCCTCTGAACCTTAAACCACGCCCTCCTTTCCAGCGGCTGCTGACCAAGGGCGGCCCGGACGCCACGGTGTTCCTGACCTCGGGCTACTTCAACCTCACCCGCGCCTACATGAAGCTGGTGCTGGGCGCCGGCGCCGACTACCGCATACTCACCGCCTCGCCAGAGGTCAACGGCTTCTACGGTGCCAAGGGAGTGGCGGGCGCCATCCCCGCCGCATACGTGCACATCGCCAGGCAGTTCTACAGCAAAGTGTGTCAGCTTGGCCAGCAGGAGCGGGTGCACCTCTACGAGTACCACCGGCCGCAGTGGACCTTCCACGCTAAGGGTGGGTCCAATATACATACACACACACACACACACACACACACACAGACACACACACACACACACACACACACTATACTGAACGTTTTGAGTACTTCCTCCTCTCAGGTCGAGTTTTTCTGAAAAATCAACGTACTCCACACACGCTGTGTAAACAAAAGCATGACATTTTATCTCCGTGTTTGGACTCTGCATAGTCCTCGGTCTCGTCGGCGGTCAGTGGGATTACTTTTTTGTTCTGTATTTCTTGTTTTTGTTTTATTTCCTTTGGCTTTTCCCCGGAGCCCTACACGGCCGCCCTGGCCGCCGCTGCCGGTGGTGGTTAGTCAGGGCATGAGCGTGAGAGGCTGGCTTGTACAGTCATTCCCGTGGTAGCCTCAGGACAAGGATATACACTCACTCACTCTCTCTCATACTTGGGGTTTGGAGGGAGGCAGGGGATTTCTGCATGTGCTTCCTTTTAGTTGTGGTTTGAGCCAACAGGAAGAAAAAGAAGAAAAAAAAAAAACCCATCTTGATCACGGCTCTTAAGTCTTACCTCACACGTTCTCCCCATCTGTCTCCGTAACAGGTTTGTGGTTTTACCTGCGAGGGCAGGACCTGCCGTGCCTCACTCTCATCGGCTCTCCTAATTTCGGTCATCGCTCGGTTCATCGTGACCTGGAGGCCCAGATCGCCATAGTAACGGAGAATCCGGAACTGCAGGCCCAGCTGCAGGAGGTAGGGCCCGTGTCTGCCGGGAGAGATGACTCGCACGTTTTTTAATTCAAACACACTCACGTGTTTTCTTTTCTCTTTCGTTTTTTTTTCTCCTTCCACTTCTTAGGAGCAGGAGACGTTGTACCAGAGATCCACGGAGGTCTCCTCCTCGACATTCGAGCGTCCCGATCGCTATGTCAAGTTGTGGGTAAAACTGGTCACCCCGGTTATCAAGAACTTCTTCTGAGGGTAATTTGAACGAACACATGAACTGGTTCTGTGTGCTACCACACAGACACACACACACACAGACACACACACAGACACAGGCCGGCCAAACTGTTCCTGAAACACACACTTAACAGAAACCCTGACCCTGTGCTGTGTTTTCATATATGTGTAGTCATTGTGGTGAGAAACAATTCCCAGCCCCGGGGCTCTCGTCTTCCCAGCAGCCTTACCATATTCACACGGGTAGAGGCAGAACAATGTGTGGCCACATGCTTTGAGGATTTTGCTGAAAAGTGAGTCATCAGCAGCAGGGTAACACAGGGATGATTTGACAGCGTGGTTGGGGTGGGGCAATGTGGCGTCCTCTGTCGGGGGGGGAAGGGGAGGGGCAGCTTACCGGCAGGTCAGAAATGGCATCGCTCCAAAACGTGCAGACGCACTCTTACAAGAACAAGTTGTCTTCCAGGATGCTGACCCCCCCCCCTGAGGTCAGGCAGACCTTTGCCCTTGTGTTCTGCGCTTACGAAGAGTAAACACGATCAGCGAGTTTTACGCAGCCCACTGGTTTTACGGGAGGACCAACTGATGAGAAGCAGAGCAGAACAGATTTTTTTTGCTGCAGAACAGGAAGTGTTTGGTGCCAGCATGTTACAGTAAATGCCAGCTCTCCACCTGAGTAATACACGGGAAGGTGTTTTTGATTTACTGTAAGTGCAATATGTATTTAAATTTAGATTGAACACATTTGAATAGCTATTAAGGCCCTCTGTTTGTGTAATTGAGTTTAAGACTAATTAAGGCGTTGAGGACCTGCGGACAGCCTGCATGTGACAAGCGGATGGCTGCATCAAAGTCAGAAAGGGCGTGTATGCAAAGTGCAGCCGTCTACCTCAAAGTGCCTTGAGTTGTAGACTACATGCAAAGTGGGAAGGTGTCCTCGGGCACTTTGAAATTACCTATTGTCAAATAACTCAGTACATGTGGTTGAAAGATGAGCTGAGTCACTTTTAACTAGTAGGCTCTCTAGTCAGTGTGTGTGTGTGTGTGTGTGGACATGTGTTCTGCATGGCAGTTGGTCTGTGTCTCGGGCTCTGTCGGTAATGTTGTTTGTTCTCAGTATTTCATGAATGTAAACACTGACACAAACTATTGGGTGCATTAACTCTGACATTCAATATGGCAGTGGGTGAAAAAAAATACACAAAAGGCCGACAAGTGTGGTTAAAATAGACAACAACAAACCGCCGGTCTGTGTTTTTTAGTATAATGGAACCGAAGAGAGGTTTCTCCACGACAGCGGGGTCGGCCAGTTTGTTAACTCGGGTGGTGTTTGCGTGTGTTGCGTTGCTCTGTCATCTGGTGTAGTCGTCTGTGCACTAAAAGTCATTTTCTTCATCGTCTGACAGGAAGAAAACAAAGCAAAAACCGCTCCTACAATGGCCTTCTGCGCACAGGCTGCCTATTGTTAGAACATGGACAGCAGGTTGGAGGTTTTCCAGAGTATTTGTCATCCCAGTAAAAGGTCTATTTCGAGATATACACTGGCTCGCCAGTGGTCCGGTATTCTCCTTTTTTGTTTGGTTACTGTCATGATCCCTGTCAGCTGGTTGAAACGCTAAACATGCTAAACATGTTGGGGTTGACGGGGGTGTTTCTTTGAACCAGCACTCCCTCTAGTGGAGGCTTGGTGGAAGGCTGAAGGCGTTTAGTATCGACCACATCTGCTTTCATTCAAAGCTATCACACGTTATCCATCCATCCATACCTGTCATTGTGTTTGATACTTGTTTATTTTACTTGTAACTCAGTGCCAACTTCAATTCTGTGTGTGTGTGTGTGTGTGTGATGTGATTATTTGCTGAGCAGGAGGCATGCCGCGGCCAGCACCCACTTGGCAGGCTTCTCCCTGCTCCTGAGGGGGAAGGTCCAGACGTAGGTGGACCCTCGGGTGCGGGTGCGGTACACTGGACATTCGTACACGTTCTCGGTCTCCCGGTGCTCCAAGGGCAGCACCTTGATGAAGAGGACGGGCATGCAGGGGGTGAGCTCCTCCAGCCGTGCCTCTGCCATCACCCCCTTCTGAGAGTCCCAACGCGCCCCTGCATGCACACGCACACACAAACACACACAGGATGACAAACTACTGGTTTAATAGATTATAACTAATATAAGTAACACTCTTCTCATTTCTGTATGTTTATGTGGGCTACTTGTCCAGAACTAGGGGTTTAGGTGTTACTAACTGCAGAGCACAGTGGATTTCTGCCTTGTTGTTTTTAAAGATTGTCTTTAATGTTTTTTTTGTTATTCTACATTTGTTCAATACAATATATTGGCATCTATGGAATTGCAGTAATAATTTATTGAATCATTGTTTTCCACATATGGGTGTTACTTTTCTCAAATAAAGAGAGGCAGGCTGGCCGATATGAACGGTTGTGGTGATTAAAATCCGTAAAGGAACCTTAAGAACAGTAACATACATGTACATACATGCATACATACATGTAAATATTATGGTTAGTTTTATGACTCATCTTGCCAGTTCCAAACATTACAATGTTTGTGTATTCTTACCTTTTTGTACATGAAATAAACTATATGGACGAAGTGTGATGTGTTTGGTGTGAATGCCTTTAGTATTGTAACCATTGGGTGGTGTCTGACCTTTTATTTTGAAAAGTGTGCTGTAATATTTATATGTACCTTCTGCAATATTTTTATTCCTTCCTCTAACCCAATTCCTTAACTTAAGCATCTCTAGCCTAATACCTAAACTTAACCATTTCCAACCAAACACCTAAACTTAACCATCTAATCTGCTAAAATTAGCAATTTATTAAACAAGGTGGAGGGACTCAGACTCGGGTTTCCCACACCACTAATCTTATTAAAAACGACAGGGCTTTAACCAGATACGTGACGTGTGTCGTCACGTCATTAATTATTCATGAGATGCTTTCGCCATTCCTAGGAAAACAAAAAGTCACATACCTTCCATAAAAAGGCCATAGACATAGGCTCCCTCCCGGGGGGGACTGCTGAGGTCCTCTCGGTTCTTCTTCATAACCTCCACAGACAAACACATCGTGTTCAGCGGCCATTTGTTCTTACGGGCCACAAACTGCATGATGGCTGTCAGGAAGGACTGCGGGCTGAATAAACCGGGTAGCCACAACACAGTGGGCAGTGCCAGGTCTGCTGTCCATGTCTCCAACTCCTACAGACAAATAGCCATGCACGTTTGCTTCATCGAAATCTTTCAAAATAAAAAGGTATGACATATCAAGGTTTACCTTGAACCGATGCAGTAGATCTGCATACCAGCTAGCCAGCCCCTGCAGGGAGGGGTAGGCCAGCTTGGTCCACGATGCAGGCACAAAGTCTAAACACAAGGCAGTGCCGAGCTCCTCCATGTCTTTAGTGATGGTCAGCCCTCCCTGTGGGATCGATGCAATTGTTGGTTTCTTTTTTGTCCTAAATTTGTCTTCGACAAATTTCATGACTATCGAGTCATGAAAGTAAATCAACATATCTGGACACTGCTACTGTCTGGTTGGTCCATGCTCACCTTGAGTCCCAGGTTCAGCTCTTGGAGGGAGCGTGAAATCTCATTGATGAGGATGTTCATCCTCTGGCATTCCTGAATGGCCACTGTGTTGTATGGCGTCCTCTCCTCTCCTATCTTGGAGGTGATGTTTGCCATGTTGAAACCCTGCGGAAGCTCCTTCAGAATGCCTTCTAGAATCCTCTTCATCTGGGACCAGAGTTCACACAAACAAGATATGAATTCATATTCATGTCTATCTAAGACTATTGGCAAGTAGCAAATTGAAATAGACGGAAACAATGAAGGCTGTAATCTAACATACGTTATCTTCGTGAGATGCCCCTCTTCCAGTGGCTGTACCACAATCTTTAGGTTGTATCTCCAGTATGGTGCTGAACAGCCTGTCAGATGTGATACTTAGGAAGTCGATTCCCGCATTGGGGTGGAGCCCATACAGATGGGGGCTTTCTGCCGGAAGGTTCTTGTCGATGTATGAGTGGTAGGACTGCAAAGGACAAGATGAAAAGAATATCTATGAGGAAGCATTTTAAAACCTCCAAAAACACGTCAAGGCCCCTGAATGAATAAAAAAGATCAAAGAGAAGGTTGGACTATTTGTTTGGTGTATTACGTGGACAGAGACCTTGTAGTCTGAATTGGGAGGAGCAGAAAAACCAGGGGCAAACTTTAGTGTCCCCTCTAGCAGCTCTGGCCTGAGGTACTCCTCCAAATACGTTCGACACAACTTCCTGTCCCAGTCGTCAATGATATGGCAACCATAGACGATCTCTCCAAAGAGATACTGGAGGTCCTCCCACAGCACCTTGAGAGAAATGAAGGACAGAGGAGAAAGGACTATAAGTGACACATGTTAAAACCTATACCAATAGACCATAACCTAACCACACTAACCACCAACCATAACCTAACCACACTACAGATGCGGGATAATCCACTCCGAGGTGTGCATGTATCGAAAAATAATGCACAACGTGGGGGCTAAGAAGCACTTCCTCCACGAAATGCGTCGTGGATTATCCCTTATGTCAATCACATCAGTATTTTTTGCGGACAGTTCAGTTGAGATCATTTCAGCTTCATTGGTTCCCCTGCATTACCTTGGAGTTGGCCTCAAGGTAATTGTAAAGCACGTTGACAGAGATAGTCAAATCTGTGTTGCTGAAGGGATATGTCATGTTCCATCCCTGAGCTCCAAATTTACGTCTCTCAGTCACCACAGCATGAAAGTAGCAGAGTGCAAAAAGGATATGCGTGAACTCGGAGTCCATGGAGCACATATCAAGAGTTTCCTAAAACAGACGAGAGAACACATCAAGACCCTAAAGGCTAAAGGCTAAAATTAATGACATTTCATTTTGAATGGAATGCTATCGGGGCTTTGCCTGGCTGAAGAGGTTCAGGGCCTTGTGCAAGTTATCCTGCATGCCCGACGGAGCCTCGTTGGTGATTTTGATGGCATTTTCTAACAAGCCGCGCGGAATCACATGGGATTCTGAGGAGGGGGCAGGTTCAGCGCTTATGAACACGCGGTAATCTTGATGGCTTCCAATGCTGTTCTTCTCTACGTGCTTGTCCAGGCAACCTAACCAATTGTGAACCAAGTGGATGTTCTGCGGAAAAGAAAAAGTAAGATTGCATATTGCCAATAAGTTATCCATTTCAGTATTGACAACTCGTGTGTCACTGGTCAACTATGATATACCTGTAGCACGACCCAGTGGCCTTCCCTAGCTGCCAGATCAAGAGCTGCCTCAGCCAACATCTCCTGGCCCTGACCCAAAGAAAAATTGTGGAATTTTGCGTTGGCGGAAGTGAAGCCCAGTTCTTTGCCTGAAGAAGAGAAGGGAAAATATTTTTCTACATTTGTGTTGTTTAATTCCAGACTGCCTATTTTTTCTTCTATCCTGCTGTACACAAGATAATAAATGTCTGTATGATTTGTGGACCAACCCAGAACTTCTACATCTGTGACAGGGTCCACTCCCGGAGAGAGAATGAAGAAGATGGGTGTGGAGGGGCTGCTCTCTTGATAAGCGATGGCAAACTCAAATTTGGTCCTCTCCAAATACTTACTCCCAAGCTGTTCCTCCACAAAGTCTCTACAACAACAAGGATAAGATAGATACACCGCACATGTACATTATTCTCTGTTTGGTCTGAAGTACATTTAGTATAAAAGGGTTAGGGTTGTTGTATTGCTGTGACCCTTACCTGACTGCAAAGCACATTCGGTCCAGCCTCATACACCTCAGCATGCACAGCTTCTGCAGACCTGTCTTCTTCTTCCACTCCTGGGGAAACTTCTCTTTTTCAGGACGCCCTGATTCCACAAACTTTCTCCAAGATCTGGCTGAGTCCACTATGTCTCGGTCCAGGTTCTCAAAGTCATCCATTTCAGACAGAGCCTGAGTGCCAAATATACAGGCAGAATTTGTTTGCGCCTCTGCAGATCCTCCATTTAGCCAAACATGTGATCTACATATAGTCGATGATGCTCACCTTAATGCCACCCCAGCACTGGCTGGATAGGAACTCAACAGGAGAGTTGAGGTCAGATTTGAAGGGAAAGCAAAGCAGAAAGTCCAGCTCTTTGGGATTTATCGCCTTCTCCAGAAACAGGATCTAATCACAACAAAGTTCTTCTTAATTCAAAACATGAATCAGGTCTTTTTCCAGACCCAACATATTTTCTTATGGTCTGCAGGATTGCAGACACACCTAAAATTAAACATGCATCTCCACACGATTGGATTCCCTGGTTAACATGCAGGTAACTGTGTACTGGACTGTATTTTTAGCTGTTTGATCCGATTAGCAAGATGGATTTTAATACAAATGTCCAATGGGAACACCCTTATCCTGTCCCCTAACCTGAAAGGCCACTTGAGCGATGAAGGTGAGCCTGTCTTGTTCAAACAGGCTGCGGTTGGTGTACAGGAACACTGAATATGTGATCTGATCAATCAGGTTGCTCACTCGCTGTTCCACATCCTCTGCTGGTTTTGTGTGCATTATGGCTGCCTCAAAAACATCGCCAAAGGCCTACATCCAAACACACGGGCACATGTAGCCACGCACAGACACACACAGACATAGGCACACACACACACATGTGCACGCAAACACACGCACAAACATACACATATATATTGCAATAATCTATAGCACATGATATTTCCCAGACTTATGCTCATTCCATGTCAGTCATCACCTTTAGGGAGAACTGGTAGATGGGGTTGATATTATTCAGGTCACTGAGGATGAAGTAGAGCAGAGCGGCTCGTACAGCTGCCGTTCTGTAGTGCTCTCGGGCCTCATTTATCTCCTTCTCTGTTGTTATGGTTTCTTTTACCTTAACAGATACAAACAACAGCGTTGTTCAGTGTCTGTTCAGTTCTGTTATCTGACACTAAGCAGTGGAGGGGGTGTATGCTTGGTGCTTTGTAAGAAACATTCAGATACGATGATACAGAAACTGCCCTCACCTTGTCTTGGATTTGTGTAACTGTGCTCTTGGTGATCTCCAGGTTTTCCACTAGAGAAGTGTCTCTCAGGAAATTACCCGAGTCAGAGGACAGGCAAACAAGCAGGGACTCTTCCAGCTGACTCAGTGAAATCTTGAAATTGTTTTGCTGGGTTGTCAGATCCACCTGCACAGGTCCAACGTCAGCAGAGAGACCCAAATGGGCTATTAGATAGCTAATAAGCCTGTGTGTGCTTCTCAAGACTCACATTCACTTCTCAAGATCATACCTTGTTCTTCTCCAAATCCGGTCGTTCCTTGGCTACTACGGCAGCCAACAGCTGTTCCTCCACGCTTTCACGTGTAATTAGGAAGTTAATCAGCACACAGTGGGCCTGCATTTCAGGCTTATAGTGAGGATTAAAACATTTGGTGTGCAGGATGAGGCGGAAGTCTGGGTGGTATTCAATCTCCTTATCGCCAATCTGGATGTATCTGCAATGCATAGAGACATTAGAGTCTAAAAATCAAAGACCAAACGTGTAATCGGAAGAAGAGCGATGGAGAGAGATTATATTTGATGTTAGGCACAATGAGGTGACTTACTTTCCGTTCTTAATAGTTTTTCTCTTCAGTAAGGAGTCCAACATAGGTTCCACTGTCTCACTAATGTCCTCGAGGAGCAGAATGTCTCCATTGGCGACAGCATTTTCAATGGTGTTCATAGAACTGCAAGAGTGATTGGGTAAAGTACATTTGATCGAATGTCTTTATAACCTCTATGGGCCGCTACAATGCATTCAATTTGGCAATATTTGAAAGATTGCTGACCCTTTCTGTTCAAGGCGGACGACTTTAAGGTTGTTTCCAAATTTGTTTGTGATCCACTTAATACTCTGGAGCTGGCTGTCCACAATGATTGGCCATCGCTCTGTGTTACAGAGGATGGCAACATTCTCTATGAACATGCGGTCGTTTAGCAGACCTTGGTTACTCCAGGCTGCTATCTCAGCATCATCAGTTAGCAAGGTCAGGGGGTCCAGATCTTCTGTTATAGGTATGGAGACCTGATAACAAGGGTGAGGAACACAAAATGGTAAATTTTTGTTTTCAGGTGAGCAAATGGAATCAAAAAATGATTGGTGGAAATACGTTTGTAAAAACCTTGAGCACTTTGAGGTAAGGTAACCAGTAGTTTTCAATTAGGTCCGTGCGGTACTTCTTGGTGAAGTAGCCCAAGTAAGAGACAAAAGATGAAGCGAGCAGGACGTCCCCCGTTAGGGTTTTCTCTTGGATCTGAAGCTGGGTCACAGTCTCAGACCAACGCACACTCTCAGAGGCTAAGCTCGCCGCCAGCCTTATGTAAAACCACATGACAACATAATCATCACGTTTTACATCTTTAGATCAATGTTAAGGCTCAGATTAGACCAATTGCAACAGGCCTGTGTTTGTACTGTACCTGCTGGCCAGAGAGATAGTCTGGTTAGTGCTGTCAGCTTCATGCTGACACTTTAGCTTCTCATTGGTAGCTCTGGCAAATTCCTCTTTCAGTTTATCCAAGTTGGAATTCAGTTGCTAAAGACAACAAAATAATATTGATAATGTAAGATAGCATCCCTTATCTATGTTTTTTGTTTTGGTGTCTATGAGTGTACAGGGCTGCTGCTCACGTTCATCTTAGCTGTAATAGCCGAGAGTTTGCGCTGGCTAGAAGCCTGTGCAGTGTTGGCCTGGGCCAATGCCAGCTTTTTGGACTGCACATCAAATCGCGCACCACAGAGCTTCATGATGTTGAGACACCAGGAGCACAATGTAGCAGCCGCAGTGGACTGGGAACTCATAGAGTTTGGCTCAAACGTGGGTTCTTCTATGAATGGTCTGGATCGGAAGTGAGCAAAGTGTGATATTACATAGTGACCTCAACATCCAAACATCTTCATACAAAATATCAGCATTATTAAAAATCGCACTGGGCAGCCTTGATGAGTGTCTCTGGGATGTTGTTCGCATTGCAGTTGATAAGGCTCTTCAGAAACACGTCTGCTTTGGCCATTGAGTTCTTGGCAGCCTTCCAACTCTTGTCTTTGGGGATCTTTCCTCCGGGGGCCAGCAGAATCATCACAACAGCCATCACATTCACCACAGCCGCTGGGGGAGACTCCATTGACCTGAGCTTTGTTACGTTGTTCTATAGTATAGTAGAGGGGAAGAAACTGTATAACAAAGCCACGATTCATAGGGAAACTATAGCTTCTGTGGATACAAAGAGTTCTCAGTGACCTTGTCTAGATGGCTTAGATCCTCTTGAGCAGCAAGCTGTGCTGCCTCTGCTATAGCCAAGCCCTCTTCACAGGAAAGCGGTCCTTCCTCTACAGTCTACACACAGGCACACAAAACATTGGCTCTTTCATGATAATACCGCTTTGCTAATATAAACTCACTCAGGTCCAGCTAGCTACTGTAATTCATTTTATAATCTTATAGATTAATACTGATAATCACCTTGGTAATGACTTTGGCTTTGATCTCCTCATCGTTAGCAAGGTCCTCCTCCTTTGAGAGCTTTTCAGTTTCCTGCCCTATGGCATCCATGAGCTTGTCAGCATTATCTTTCTTCTCTTGTAACTCTGCCTCTTGAAATGTCAGCTGGTCTTTCACACTGTCTACCTAAAAGACAGGACTAGGCCATTAAGCTTCACATAAAACACCATACACTTTTATATAAAAGTATATACTGTAGATACTTATTCCTGTGTTTGCCACAAGAAGTGTTTGTAATCGATCTCTAGCCTATACTAACCTGGGTAGAGGTGTTCATCAGCTTGGCGAGTCCATTCTTCAGATGCTCCATCTTGGTCAGCAGCTGGTTCCTCTTCAAACCCAGCAACTTCTGATATAGATTAATGTTCTCCAGGAAGGTCTTGGGGGAGGCGTAGTTGTGACGCTGGTCAGACAACAGGTAGGACTTGGACTTTTCAATCACCGTGTTATGGACATAGGCCATGAACTGCCCAACAGAGTCCTTTATTTGTGGCTAGAAGGAGTGAAAGTAAAAAAGTTCTGCTTCGGCTCATTGACAAACTTCAGGGTGCTTCATTTATTAATGTTATTTGACGACTTACCTCAATGCCCTCTGTCTTTGAGAGAAACTGAGTACTGATAGACACCAGGGCTTTTTCTGGCCACTCATGGAACCAGTCAATGGAGGTGCAGTTGAGCAGAGCAGGGAATTTACGGGCCCTCACCCTCAAAGTGGAGCCCACGGGAGAGAAACAGAAGATGACCTGCAGGACAGTAGCAAAGTAGTACATGTATATTTTAGGAGACATACTGTATTAATGTATTGTGTCTCTCAAATACCAGTGTTAATTACACTAGAAATACAGAAAATATTACAACTTCATAACCTCCATTTGTAAAAGAAGTTAAGTAAAGTAATCCTATCCCAAATTAATATCAAATATTTCACCTTGATTTGATCCTTGACCCGGTCACTGAACAACTTCCAGCAGTTCTCCCGGGAATCAGGCAGGCCAATTAGTCTGACCTCATGCTGCATTGCTTTGATCATATTTTCCACCTCGTCATCGTGGAACAGGCCTGAGATCTCCCCCGATACGAGGAGGTCGCTAATCGGGGCCAAGAATTCTTCTTTGATCACCTGGTCATCAGCCATTAAGAAGACAGAACCAATATTCTTCACGCCAGCCTTCATACACAAGGCCGCCAGGTCCATCTACATGGAGGGAGGGTTGAGGGAAGAGGTATTTGATACATACTATGGGTCCCTAATTTCCAATCTGGGAAAGCAAGGCAAGTTTATTTATATAGAGCCGTTCAAACACAAGGCTATTTATAGTGCTAGAGAAAGGAAGAAATCATTTTTTTAAATAAAAAATGATGAATGTAAACTACAAGAAAAAATATATATATATAGATGGTAAGAGAATAAATAGAGTGCAGACATACATTTTTAATTAAAAGCTGTGGCAAACAGAAATGTTTTGAGCCCTGATTCAAAATAATAAAGTGTTGAGGCAGACCTCGCATGTTGTGGAAGTTCCAGAATGATCTGTGGTGCATAAAAACTAAGCTGTTTCACCATGCTTGGTTCGAACCCTGGAAACAGTGTGTGAGAGGAGGCTGGTCCCTGATGACAACTTATCTTATATTAGAGGATCAATGTTGCTCAAACCTTGAGGTCTGGGACTCCGTAGCCTCTTCTCGAGGAGATCTGAAACACCTCCAGGTTGGACAGACTGGCAGCGAGACGAGTCAGGGACTTCTTGCCAGTTCCAACCACCCCAATGAGAAGCGCGTTGCCACGTGGAGACCCCAGGATACGGTTGATGCGACAGATATGAGACATGGCGTCCTCAAATAACACCTGCCCCAAGCATGTTATTCTCAATGCATGAACACAATTATATATGCAAAATAATTGTGTTAGGATACATGATAAAAATACATGACGATATACACATGTGGTGTTTTCACTAGGTAGGTTATACTTGCCAAGTTCATGACCCCATACACTTCAGTGTAGCGTTTAAGGGCCTGCTGCAAGAGGTTGGTTAAAGATTGCCAGTTTTTAATGGGTGCATATTCAGCCTGCTGAGCGCCTTCAGAGAAATAGCAGTAGATGTTGGGCTTTTCATGAAGGTAGACTGGATCCATATCCTACAGAAGTGAAAAATTGTGTTATTCAAGCGAAGATCAACAGAAAAAAGTTCATACAGGAAGATGCATACACACAAACAAGTCCCTTTGAGCAATTATGCTACCCAAGATGATCACTATAAGGGTAACATCCAAAACAGCAACCTGTAATCACAATTTTCTTTTCCTAATCTTCAAGTCTCCACTCGTGCTTTCCCTCACCTCGAAGCAATTCTTGCAGATCTCCGTCTGAATAGAGGCAAAACTCTGAATGTCTGTCTCATCCACAAGTTTGTCACCATAGACACGGTTACACTCATGGAGCCATAAACGAACTATCTCTACAGGGGATCTTCCACAATCAGGTTTGGTGTAAAGCAGGCCCTAAACAAGGAAAGATTCAAAGATTTTGTTTTGGAATTTAGTGAAATATAGCATGGAAAAAAAACAGCTTCCAAGTTCAGAGTCCCTGAACAGATGCTGATTTATATGTAATATTGGATCAAGACATACTTGGAATACATTAGAAAGATCCCTCAGGTTGAATATATAATGAAACTTGACCGCTGTCGGAAGGAAGCAGCTAGACATCTTCTGGTGGAACACTGTTTGGATAAACAGGTTAATACTTTAGGGAAGCCTATTGGGCACAGACAATGTTTTACATGTGTACGACAAGGTGATATATTTACAATAATTGGTCATCAATAACGTTGAATAAAGTATTGTTCTCACTTAGTGCAGCGTTGATCAGTGTGGAGCAGAACTTTTTAACTGTTGACGTAAACCCACTCCTTTCAAAATGTTGAGAGAGAATGGAGTTGTAGATGCTCTGGAGAGCAATCTGGCCTGGGTAACTCACTCCAAACACTACAAAGTGTCTCTGTTGGAGAACACAACAGAAGGCTAGTCACTACTCCACCATCATGAATGTCTTTTGACAGAGAATACTACTTATGAAGAAGACACTGATTCTGTTGAATTCCTAGACAGGATTCCCACCTGAAGTCGAGGATTAATTGCAAAGCTGCCCGCTGTGGGGTTCATGCAGGCAACGTACTGGCAGTTATCAATTTCTTTAAGTGTTAGCTTGGTTCTGTCATACCTGAACATAGGGGTTTATAGGGAATAAAATAAAAAAGTGTTATTGTTTATGTATTTGCATAAATTGATGTATATTTTTATTTAGATTTTTTAAATTTGTATTTTACAGTTGTTGTTTTTAAGTTCACCAGCCACATTTCAATTAAATTACGTTTTGGTTATGAAAGGTAAGTTGTGCTGTCTAGAGAAGGTAAGTCAGGTTTGTTTAGAGATGCAGTACCAGTGTCCTTGGTCTAAATGCTGGCGGATGAGTGTGTGTGGAGACACGGTGAGGTACTTGTCCACCTCAGGCAAGTTCAAGTCATCAATGAAGTAGATCAGTCTCTTATTGCCCAGTGGACCATAGCTTTTACCAGCCTTCTTTTTAAGGTTCTTTTCTAGAATTGCTGAACAAAGGGAAGAAATATAGGGGTTATCCTCACGTTGTGTTTAAAATTGTTTCATGTATTACTACCAAAAACATACCTTGTAGCGTAGCTGATGTGGTGCAATAGTTGAAAGGTATTAATTGTATCATGTATTGATCAGTAGGCAGGGTTCCAAGCATTTCCGCCATTAGCACTGACTTGCCAGTAGCTGTGTTGCCAACTAGCATAATAGGCCGCTTCTGAGCTATTAGCATGTTCATGAAGTAGCACAGACGAATGGTTTCTGTTGTGTGTACCAGTGTTGTCTGAAAACACAATTAGATCATTGATACTCATTTAATTTAGTAATCCTCTTATAAACCTTTGCATCACACTTTGAAAGTTCTTCTGAAGTAGCTAACCTGTAGTTGGAGTTCTGGGTGCAGCACAAACTTGGGCAATTTGTCTGTCCATGGAAGAAACTTTTTGGTCTGGCCATCAATATAGTAGTCAAACACTGTCCCACCTGATGGAAACTTGACTTTCTTGAACTCGTTCACCCACCACTTGCTGAATTCCACACGGTAATCTGTCAGCTAAGCATCAAACAGAGTGGTTAAACCCACATTTACAACAACAACAACAACAAAAAGTATGTTTCGAAATGGAATGCCTAGCACCTGGTCCTGAGACATGGCACCTCCAAAGGCCCAGACACAGGCAAAGACCAAGTAGAGCTCATAAAGTTCTTTGGGTGAGTCTGGGGGTGTGTTCTCTGGAACCAGCAGACCTTCCATGATGTAGAGTAGCGTCTGCACCAGCGACACCTCAGGGATGGCTGTCATCTTCTTGAAGCTTGATTGGACCTTTTCCACACAGGTCGGCAGGTACTTGTCAAACAGGATTGAAAGGTTGGCTTTCTCTGACTTAACCTCTCGCTTATCCATCCAGCTTGCCACAATCCTAGACAAGTTAAACGCAAAGGGGTAAATTATATATTCCATAACTTGCATCTTTTGAAAATAAATAAATGTATTTGTACAACCTACAGTGGGATATGATATATAAAGTAGGGATTTCAGGCTATGTTTGTGTGAACACATTTATAATCTTGGATTCTAGATGGTTGGGGATTGATTGATCTGTATTGAAAGGCAATCGATAATGGTACTGACGGGTTCCAGCCAAGGTCCGAAGGATTGATGAAGAGTATACCCGCCCGGGACACTGTGGCGGGTGTGGCCATTCTTAAGTCCTTCATTTCAAACACCAGCCGCATGCTGGGACTTAGAGGAATACGCTCATTACTGGCCAGAGTCAACACCTAAAGAGAACAAAAGACGACAACAGGTCTACAGATCCATTGTTGCTCTGTAGTGTTTTTCTGTATGTGTATTAAGTAGTGATTTCATACCTTGTTGTCGTCCATAACTGAGTTGAGGCATTCAGTCCACATGGGATCAATGTCTCCATCCAGTATAATCCATTTAGCATCATCATGACAGGCGTTGGCCATGTTCCTCATCAAGAAGGACAAAAGTCCTAGAACACAGACATGATTTAGAAGACAAGATATAAGCTGCAGTAATGAGGTCATGCTAGATGCGCCAACTCACCATCCTTCCATTCCCTTGTGACAGGGTGGATTGCCCCAAACAGCTCATCACAATTCACAGCCTTGGGGTCCAGGTCTACCACCACTGGATTCCTCTTCCTATTCTGGTAGGTCTTTTCCAATGATCTTATCACCTATCAGTGGCACAAGTTAAGCTTACTTCTAGTTCTCTTGACACTTTGTGTTTTGTGTCCGAGCACATTGGTTTTCTGTTACCAAACTGAATGGAATGGTTGAATATAATAATAATGTATCATACCATAGACTTGCCAGTGCCTGCATCACCAATAATGAAAACTGAGTGCCGGACAGCCAGCAGTTCCTCTAACTGAACCACCTTAAGAACAAAGCCATCTTCTGCCTGAAGTTTAAGGTCCAGCACCGACTGCTTCACTACCTACAAGAGGAATGTGTTATTAAACATCTTCTATAGTAGTGACTGGCTGCTTCATGGCCTACAATAGACTTGTATGTGTTCATAAGCATCTATAAAAGTAAGGATTTATAATAGCTACTAGTAGGCTAGAGTCATATTCAGTTCTGTAATGGCCTGCAATCTGACCTCCCTGTTTCTAAGGAGAGCCAGCAAAACAAAAAACGTTATAAAGACATGAATAAAGCATCATAATATAATCTGCTTAAATCTTCTTAACAAGTTACCTCTTCAAACTGCTTGTCTCTTTTTCTTGGGACGTCCAAATCTGGGAAGAGATCACCTATGAGCTCGATGAAGACCGGCATATCATCCACAACAATCATGGGGAGGTTGAAGTCTCTCAGAGCTCTCATCAGGACCTGATCTTCTGGTTGACTAGGATCACCCCTTTTCAGAGAACCCGCCACTACTAACACTGACTTGATGGCTCGTAATCCCCAGTCATAATGGTCCTATGAAAATACATATGGACATATGCACGTAAGTAGTCTATTTAGAGAACTTTATACTACGTTTTTTTAAATTTTGCACAGCTGTCTCTACCTGTCTGGAGAGAAGCTTTTTGAAGAGTGCGTAGAGGCTTATGAACTTCTTGGCCAGGATCTGAGCATTGGTGAAGCCCTCTGCTACCAACATGATCTGACATATCAACTCAAAGTCCGGGACCACCATAGCACATGGCCTAAAGGCAGAGATTACATTGAAAGAAGCTATTGACAGCCATCAGAAAATGGGGACTAGAAGTAACTTTGATGAGGGCTCCACTGCACACCCTTATTCTTTGGCATAGATTGTGTTTCAGGCTGCTGAAAAAGATGCTCGAATCACCAGCTAAATAATCTGTCATAGAATGCTTAATGATTCAGAAGAATGAGACCTGAAAAGAGTTTTGAGATTCTCAGGGAGCTCAGCTCGTCCAGAATATCCAGGGTTCATGGTGATGAAAGCTCCAAATGTGGGGACTAGCTTGATCATCTGGCCCAGGAAGTTAAAGGTGCTCCTTTTGTCCCTAATCCCATCTTGGACACATTTCACCTAAACAGAGAAGAGGGGAACATTGGGGGTTTGAGGATGTTGTCATGTTAATGGGGATGCTGCAAGGGTGGTCAGCCACTAAGCATGCACATCATACCTGCATAGCAATGACAGACAAGACTTCAACAGAGATCCGCTCAAACTGGTCAAAGCAGCCCCAGGCCCCAGTCTGGGCTAGACCTTTATAAATTTCACCCAAGGACTGAAAAATGGGGAAGTATCAATGTATTTGCCTTCAGATACACAAACTAATGGAAACAAAACATGGAAAACATCTGGCCATGGACAAGAAAAAAGGTGTATTACCTTGTAATCCATTTGCTCAGAGCAGTTACATACATAGACCACGATGCCAAGGGCTTTGCCCAGATCCTTAATGGTTTCTGTTTTCCCGGTACAAGTAGGCCCAGCTGGTGCCCCACCCATGACATGGTGGAGCGCCTGGGTCAGAGTGATGTAACATCTGTCGGACAAAGTGAGCAAGGTCTACAGTGACAATTCAAAAGTCTAACAATTAAGATAAAGAATGATAGCTGCTATTTCATCACCTGTCAGTGAGAGGAGTGATGACCAAGCGTGGCGTGTTTCCCAGGTACTCGTAAGAGTACCTGAACTCAGCATCACATAATTTGGCTAAACAGTCTTTGCTGTTCTCCTCCCAATGGTGTCTGAGCTGGGACAGCCACATGAATGCCTTGGCATTGTCGACCTGCACCGTAAAAAAACGATCACATTCATTATTTTTTAAGATGAATGATTAATTTCCCACTATATGTCCCAAATCTAAATGCTAACACATTAATCAATAAACTTCATTGATGAGCTTGCCTTGTTGGAAATTAGTTTTGCCACAACATCTCGAGCATGAACGTCCATGGTACAAATTGTCATGATCTTCTGGCGGTCTCCTTTGGAGTGGTCGTTCATCAGCAACTTGATAAGCATGTTGAGCTGAGACACCTGAAAACACCAAGGTTGACACTAATTCTGTGACCTCCATCCATACAACGTTCCATGGTATTTGTTATTTTCTACTGACAATTGTCCTTGGCCCTTTACTCCTGTATTCAGACTCATATAGCCATACCTGTTTCTTAAAATAGTCCTTGACCGCATGTTTCTTTCCCTCCTCAAGCCTAGTGAGAGCAATATTGACCTCGGTGGTCCACCAGATCTGTGTATTCACCACGGCAACCTGCAACAACAACATCACCAATAAATAGGTCTGATGTTTATCATTTCATAAAATAATTCAATAGTAAAAATACTACAAAAACATGGCCTATCGAGTGTCATAGGTCAACGTTCATGTTCACAGTCACTACAGAGACCTGCGCTGGGTAGTCAAAGAGCCACTGATCTTTGGGTCTTTCTTCATAGGCCAAGATAGCCTCACCCAACTTTTCTCTCAGTGTGTTAACCATTCGTTCTTGAACCTTATCAAGCCATTGTTCCACCTGCAGAACACCATACAGCAAGAAACAACACTCCATGCTCATTTCAATGATCCAAATGCATTAATTATTGACCGCCATATTCAAACCAAATCATTTAACATGTTATGTTATGTCGAATGTGCACACCTGTCCGGAGCATTCACAGTCCTTGTCGAAGACAACATATTCTTTTTCCATACTGAACATGCCATGGGCTGTCTTGGTTGGCTCGCCACCATGATCCAGGTCAAACTTGAGGTTGGACAAGCTGTCAAACAGCTTAGACAGGTGTATGTTGACCTAGTGAGAGAGAGAGAGAGAGAGAGAGAGAGAGAGAGAGAGTGAGAGAGAGTGAGAGATTGAGAGAGTGAGAGACAGAGACAGAGACATAGAGAGTGAGGGGTACAACTTAATGACATAGACAATGAAAAACATCTCTGTATAGGTCAGTAGTCTCCGGTTTACCTTCGCTGGGTTCTGTCCATGAGAGAGGATGTCCAGGAGGTCAGTGTTGGACACAAAGTAGAACCTTGGGAAGGCCAAGCGTTTGGTCTCTAGATACTCAGCCAAAGCTCTCTCACACATACCCAACCTGTGTCATAGACAAACACAAGTTGCATTTGATATAATAGTAATATTCCAGTGGGTTCATTGAGTTACTTCCTAAATGCAACATAGCCCTCACCCTTCTTCCAAACATTTGAGCTTTTCCAATAGACCTTTCCTCTTTGTGAATTCAATTATGTTAGTCATCTCTACTGCCTCCAAAATCATTTCCTAGAAAAAAAAAAAATATGGCATTTTAAACAAAAAGAGAGTATGAGACTGAGTACATATATAATCTATCACTCATTACTGTAACCCAGCTGTGTCGATTCCCGCGATTGAGCCGCCACGCCCCCTTTGTTCGCAGCTGACACTATGCCACGCCCCCTTCACACCACATGCACATTTGATGTTTCTCACAAAATAAGTTTTGTGGAGACTAGAATAAGTGATTTTAGGGGGCAACTCTAGCAATTATTTGCAATAGAAATCATCCCCTCACCTTGAAATCTTTAGCAATTCGGTCAAAGTTCTCGCAGTTTTCGGGCAGCTGTGAGCAGAGGTCCTCTGAGAAAATGAAAATGCTCTCCAGGCTTATGTAGGTGTGCTGTACAGCAAACCAGACAGATAGGACCGAGTCGACGGCAAACAGCGTATGCTGCCAGCCTGAAACCTCCTCGAGCACATGGTAGATGTACTTGGAGGTCATGAGAGTCTGCAGCTGTACCAGACTGTCCTCCAGGGTCTCGAATAGCTCTGCATTCGGTCCCAGCAGCATGGTGCCCGTGGCACTGTGCGGTGCATGCTTAATTGCCATGTTACTCCAGGTGCTTTCCAGCTTGGCCATTGCCTGGAGGGGCCAACAAAACAACGTAGAGATATATCACATATTGTGCACACACGTTTATCTAAAAAAGAAAGCCTAGGACAGCACTCCAATTTGTTTTGGAAAAGGCACAGAGCAAATTGGAGTGCTGTCATAGTCTTTCTTTTTTACAATCACTACATTAAGGATCCAGCACCAGTCTTCAAGGTTTATTCATGAGTTGATTGGTTTTCTTTTTTTTGTGTGCAATGTGTAGACATGATCTCCTACCGCTTCCATTGCCGACTCTTTAACTGCTTTTTCCACAATGTTGTGTACTTCTTCCTCAAAGTTGTGTAAGTTGAGCTTCAGCAAATCCCCAAATGTGGTCTTGTCAGACATCTCAAAACGTACCTGGACAAACATGAGTATATGATGCATGGTTATCGTGATTACAGACATTCTATATTTCACAATGTTGTAAAAAATACTACTTAGTACTGCTCTCTAGTACTGTTGGCATTGTACCTTGGTAGCCACCATGAGCTGCAGCCAGTGGCGGTGTCTCAGCGCTGGATTCTGCAACTCAGCCACAGTTTGCAGTGACGTCAACTGGTTGTTTATCATGCTTTCCAGCCCGCTGTAGGCATCCCAAGCCCTCATCTCCTTGTCCAACACCTTGATGTCCTTGGCGAATATTGTGATGTGCATGCGCATGTCTTCCACGTCAATGTTCTTCCACAGGGTAGTTTTCCATTCACCCATGTTCCTATTAACCAGTGATATCATGTCCCATAGCTCCTTGAGTAGGGAGGTCTCTTTGGAGCAAGCTTTCAAGAGTTTGTAGTCAGGGACATTCACCTCAAACAGATTTCCGAACCTTTTCAGTTCAGTCACCTCTTCCTTCATTAACTCAATTTCAGCCTGAGCCTTAAACGCACGCAGAAACACAGACCAGTGTCAGACGACTTATTCACAGTACATATTTAATGAGGCAAGGCTACCTAAATTCTTCCCATTGTACACTCACTTCAGTTAGAGCCTCATATGGGTTCTCACATGTGAAGGAGAACAACGACTGCTGTCTGAACCTCTCAGAAAACTCTTCCAGTTTGGTCTGCGTGGTTGAAAACAAGAAATAAGCACTAAAAATACAAAATGTATTGTGTTCTTTGTGCACAAAACCACAACATATATTTCGTCTCCAAGGTGTAATAAGGTATGTTGTACCTCAAACTCCTGGCATCTCGTATGAATAAGGACGGCCTCGTGGGCTTGAAGCGAAGCCACATTCTGTTTGACTAGTAATGATGTCCTTTTAACATTATTCCAGTGTTCCGGCAGATACTAAACAAATAAATATATCTTCACTGTTTCCACAGTCATTCGTTTAAATTATTTCAAATAATGAGTGAATCAAATTGATCTCTCACCTCCAGCTTTGCGTGGACCTCGTCAGGCAGCTCCTCTCCGTAGTCCATGAGGAGCTCCACGGTTTCCTTGAGAGGCTCAAACATGGATTCTATGGATGCTTGAGTCTCTTTCACACGCTTGAGGTGGCCCATCACCTCGATCAGACCCTGGTAGTCACCCTCATGCAATGTCTTAGTCAGGCCCACAATTATCTCTTTGTTGAACCTTTCTTGGTCTTGCAGACTACACACACACACACACACACACACACACACACGCACACACTCAAATACAAGCATTCCAACTCCATATTATTCCATATTTATTCGAGACAGTAGATTTAACCTAGAGAAGCTTGCAAATTACCTGTTGGTGACTCTGTCCATGAGGTACTTTTTGAACATAAGGCTCCAAAGTTTGATGGTATTAAGCAGGGAATGCTTGAAAGGACTGATATCAATCTGCAGCCAGCACATAATCAAAGTGGAGTTTTCCAGCTGGCTCACCTCACTGTACATGTTCTCATACTTGTCAATCTGCAAAGGTTCAGGAAGGTAAAGGGCTCATTTCACCATATCCATATCAATCAACCTCCACAGGCCTGAAATTAGATCAATTTAATACATTATTTGATAACACTTTAGATTAGGGACCACATATTCACCATTAACTAGTTGCTCGTAATTTATTTACTTCCTTACTTACTATTAATAAGCAGTAATTAGGAGGTTATTGAGGGAAAACTCTAATATTAAAGTTAATGGCCTAGTAGTTGTAGAATATGGTCATGCAGAATAATGCATTAATAAGTGCTTTATAATGACTAATAAAGAGCCAATATGCATGCTTATAAGCAACTAGTTAATGGTGAATATGTGGTCCCTAATCTAAAGTGTTACCCATTATTTTTGTCTACCTCCTCTTTAAATTCCTCAAGAGTTGGAGGAATCCTGGGCTCAGGCTCAAAGGCAGTTTCCTTCCCCAGAAATTGTTCCATGAACTCGTCCATGTCCTCTCTCCACAGGAAGTCATAGCTGAGCATCGTGTCTCTGTATTGTTTTGCCTCCTTCACTGCTTCCCGCACGTCGTTCATCACATCCTCATATATTTCTGACAACTCAGACATTTCCTCGAGTTCATACTAAATTAAAAAATGAACATGGTGGTATAGTCAGGGTATGCCAGTATGCAAAAGTGCTAAGGGAATTGGATTTAGTAATTGTACACGCAAAAAAACAAACTCAATTTGTGATTTCCCCCTCACACACACTTCTACGGTAAAGTACAGTGACACCATTAAAGTAGTAACCATGTACCTGATAGCTAGCCGTGTTGGTCAGAGATATGCGAGGCACTAAATCTGCTGCATTGTACACATCGGTAATGAGATTGTCCACCATTTCAATGAAGCCATAACTCAAACAAGGGTTAAATGAAGTCTGACCATCATCCAATTTCAGTGCAAACGCAAACAAGGGGGCCGTCCCACTCTATAGATAAAAAAAAACATATCTTGTGTGAGAACTTCAATTGGACTTGTACGAATAGTGGTACTGTGCTGTTTGTCGGAGCTAGTACCATGGCATGCATGCTACTGGCCAGGAACTCAAGGGACACACGGACAGCTTCAATAAATCCATCCAGCACTTTGTCGTCAATATAATCAACGTATCGTGTCCATGATTCCGTAGTGTGATTTTCCCCAAAAAGTGCCTTGTTCTCCTAGAGGGGGAAGAAAAGGACACGTTTGTACCATGTCATTTTGCTCTGTGTTTCACCCACTCTTACTTTTTGTCACATCATGTCACTGAAAGGATGCTTACTTCAAGTAATGTGTGCAGCTTCGGGCCTGAGTCTCGAATGGCAGTGTATCGCTTGTTTAGCACTGCCGGTCTACCCTCCAAGTCCAGTAGGGAGTCTTTCTTATTATCTTTCCTTTCAAACATTGGTGTTTGAGACCATTCCTGGGAACATTACAGAGACCACATTTAATAATGTATTGTAATCTTATATCATAATGTTTTACAGGTTTCATTGATTCTGCCTCGAAAATCATCTTATTCTGTTCATAATAATTATACGCCCACCACTTGCCCTCAACCACATCGTAGTGAGAACAAAATACTGAAATAAGCATAATAAAAATATCTTGCCGCAAGACATTAAAATTACTATATTTTATGGTGACAGTATATAAGCCATGCTCAAAACCTGGCCCGAACTTACTTCCATGATGACACGCATGGAATCCACATTTGTCTTGGCCTGGTTGATCCTCCTGTAAAAGCCACGCAGCATGTCCCCAATCTGCTCGATATAATCCCACACACCTTTAAAAAAGGCAACGTTTTCTCGTCAAAGCAAAGCAGTTGATCTCTATCTCTCGTGTGTTGCCATTCATTATTTATCTGTTTGTTGCTTAGTATTATGATATGATATAACTTCACATTGAATGGACAATTTGTTTATCAAATGTATTACCTTCACTATTCCAGAGCATAATGGTCTCAGCCTTGGCTAGTTCAATATCAATGCTCTTTAGTTCCTCTTCAATGAGAGGGAACTCTGCAGGTAGGACAGTGGACTGAATCTGTAACAAATCATTATTACTAAATAACTGTTATTTTATATTACATGATTCCTCTTAATGTTTGTCAGAATGCGTTGTAGGCATACCTGATTGTACCGGGACACCAGGAGTTCTAGGTTGCACACATACTTCCTGAACTCTTTGTTGTGGGCAAACATATCTGCTGCACATTCAGGAATGTTCACTTGACCTTGAATGCTGAGATATTTCACCTCCCTCAGCACTGCCACCAACTACGAAAATAAACATTGGTTATTTATGTAAGGAATAATGTACAGCGAGCCGGTCATTATTGTGAAATAAACCCCCGCAGGGTGATGCAGAACCCGAACGCAATCCTGCTTATTACACGGCTACTTACTAAGGTTCTTTTGTTATTAAGGAAATTCATAATTTGACATCAAATATAACAACAATAAATGATGTTATCGATTTAAAAATGTTTTAATTGCTTCTGCTAAAGAAAATTGTCTGTTAGATTCTACAATTGGAAATAGCTTAACGGTCTGTTATTCATAGCAGCGGTCTACTATTCCGAAATAACAGACAACAACAACAAACCTGTGTAACAATATTAGTTTAACAGACAGTCCAGGGTGCCCTCGTCATCAAAACAATACTGCAGCATTTTGAGTATCATGACGTGCAGTTGTAGTGGGCCTCTCAGACTCCAGCAGACAAACCTGGCTGTTCAAGTTGACGCTGAGATTTCCCTTGTTGCGCAGCAGCAGGGGCTGTTTCAGGTTGAACTGGCAGTCTTTGTCCACCCGAGAGGTCCACTCTGAGTACACATCCACACGGTACTGAAGCAACAGTGCTGTCATTTCATCGTACTTCTGAAACAATCGCTTATCTTCAGCTGTGTTCATAGACCTAAGATAGAAGCAAATGGAAAAATGTAATCCGACAAGTCACCTTCAGAGGTTTCCAATTTAGCAGAAAATGTTGAAGTGTTTGTCAACCGCTTCAGAAATATCCTAAAAAAAACTTTCAACACAACTACGTGTCATGACATACAGCTGGGGAATCTCTCTGAAGTCCCTCAATGTGAATTGAATCCGCTCTGCCAGTTCCAGTGCCCATTTGAGTTGACCTGCAACAGGTGGCATGTTCTTGCCAAATAGTGTGGTGCTTATCCCTATACCAGTAGTCGTTATCTGGGCATCGAACACCAACTTCACATTGTCCATCTCTGCACTGAATATCCCGATCAGCTCCTTGTATTTGGGCATGAGCTGGGCCTGCACGCGTGGCTGATCCAAGATGAAACTAAACATGACTAACAGCTGCAATGGAGAACAATTTTTAGGTTGGATTGTTGTTAATGACACCAGTTTTGTCAACCATATGGTGATACCTTTCAGGACAGCAGTGTCCCAAGTCCCATGTCCCAACAGTGTCCCAAGTTCAACAGTCAACAAAGCGTCACCTGAACTGCAGACTCTGGAGAAGGACAGTCTTCGAAGGCTTTGCAAAGGACAGTGCCTAGTCTTCTCTCAAAGTCAATCATCTTGTCCAGAAATAGCTTATTGTTCTCTTCAAATCTCTGCATCAGTGAGAGATTTTGCCATAATTATGCCATAGGTTGTTCGATGAAAAATTATGCCCAAATGACGCTAAAATATAGGTTGAATAGAAAAGGGTAATACCTTGTCATCTGTGTCAAACACATCATATTTGCATTCAGCAAATAGAGTGACATGCTCACTAAATTCTTCATAGATTCTACAGACACTGGTTCCCAAGGCACCACCACGTACCCCCTGGATAGCCACACTCTCCAGTTTATACATCTTGGCAGACACAGAATAGATCTCCTGGCAGACAGGAACAAGTCAGTAAGTAAATTGTAATTAGCAAGGCTGTATCTACCATATGGGCAACTAGGTGAGTGCCTGTGATATTGCTAATGTTGGATTGCTTTATCTAAGGTCAGATTTCATTGTTTGGTGTGCTTTAATTGCAATGATTGATAACTATACTATGTTTAAGAAAGTGCTATCAATGTCGCCATCTAATGGTTGAAAGATGTAGACTAGCTTCATTTGTTTTGTGCATGTTATCATGTTCTCCTTTTCTGTGTAGATTATAGCAGATTTAAGCCTATATATATCCTACTTAAGTACCAAAAGTTAAAAACGTTCTTGTGAATGAGACGAATAATACACCTATTGAGATTATAACAAAGGCCAACAAAAGATAAAACAATAGTTCTGCACTGTACAAGGTTATGATTTCTAATAACATAATGTCACATTAAACAATAATTTACAACATATGCATTCATTAATTTGGCAAGTTAGCTGTGATATAAGCGGGATAATGCACTGGGAGCAAGTGAGTTATGGAAAATAACTGCATTTCAGGGGGCCTAACAGTAGCATCCCCATGTCATGAGGTTATTTTGCATTATTCCTTACATAGGTTACATCAATGTATGGGAAATGTAGTGTAGTAGTAATAAGCAAAAAGTATGTCTCAAAAAACCATCAAGTAAAGTACGGATACTAACAATATAATAAATAACTAAATAAATAAATAAATAATACTTGAGTACAGTAAGAAAGTATTTCTACGCAAGGACCAATACACCCCTGTGGATAGGTATGGTTTGTGTGCTGCGGGGTGGGGGTGGGTGGCATGATCATTAGGCCAGGCAGAAAAAATTTAAATGTTCTGGATTAGAAGTTCAATAAGTCTTTCATTAATTACTTTTCATTACTTGTTTTGAAATGTGTTGTTATTATGTATGTCTCCATCAGCATGTATAACGGAAAGAGAAATCATATGAACAACTGCATACTTCAATGTTCCTCAGGCGTTCCAGAAAGGTGTCCAAGCGGCTGAATACCAAATGAGATGGAAAATCCCAGTTCTTGGCATTTCCATTCTAAAAAACAGATTAACAACTTAATTCAAGAAATTGTTTAAAAAAACTAACATAACACACCGAGCCGCAGTCAACAGCAGCTTA
>JAOPJI010000060.1:4601075-4616400 GCA_027122695.1 Merluccius productus
GCTGCCCCAACACCACACACACACACACCATCACCACCATAGCCCTTAGGCCTACTACTGAACAACAGAGAGCGCCAAAGACCAAAAGTGTGAAAAGCGATGAAAGTAAGGTGAGATGGGTTTTATTTTATTTTATTTTTTTTGACAGTGTTCACAAATACACGCTCACGTGCAGATCTGACCGGCGCCACCGCCACCGCCATCACCATCACCACTACCACCCAACCACCTCCTGTGCTGGTTAGTGCGTGTGTGTGTGTGTGTGTGGGTTTGACAGGCAGGCGGACTTGCAACGTTGATCGCAAATTATTGACAGTAAGGGGGTCCTGACCGCTCCGGGACCAGGGGCCCCAAAACCCCCCAGGAACCTGCCGAGAGCCACGGCCTGCGCTGCGGGAGGTGGAGGAGAACGTACCAGTGCCAGGCCATTTGTGCGTGTCCACAGTCAACCCTCCCCCCTCTCTCCCCCTCTCCCCCCCTCGCCAATCTCTGTATCTATATCTCGTCCCACCCCTTCCTTCCTTCCTTCCTTCCTCCCTTTTCCGGAGCCTTTCTAGAGGGTTTAGACCCCCAGTGAGGGGGGGGGGGGGGGGGGGGGGGGGCCGTTCCCATCACCAGTGACACTGTGAACAAGCCGGGTAGAGGGGTGTCCTCTGTTCAGATCAAACAGTCAAACATCAACTGCAATCCCCCGTCCCATCCTAGCGTCAAATGGAACTGGGGGGGCGGAACAACACAAGACTCTGCCTCGTAGCACCCGCACCCCACAGACCCCACCTCGTCTGGGCTTTCAGTGGTGTCTGCTGCCCAGCCACATTGGGACTTTTGACCCGGGGTGGTGAGGAGCTCGTCCCATACAATAATGCAATCTTGTGGCGAGGGAGGCTCAGTCTGCTTTGTTGCCGTTGTTTTTTTGTTTTGTGTCCATTTCGAGAGTCCTGAGGAGATAAGTCACAGATTTCTTGCAGTCGATTTAAAGCCACACACTTACTCGGCGGGAAAAGAAGGTCCTGTCTTTCCGTGTTATGGCTATGTGGCGATGGTGATTGTGATGATGATGAAGACGGCGATTATGGTTTTAGCTCTGTGACGAGAGGTCTGTCCTCCACAACAACCGAACTGAGGGGTCAGAATAAGAGCCGCAGCAAGAGATTCACCGACATGCCGGGAATCAGGAGCCCTCTCGGAAATGACAAAATGCTGTGAGGAACACTCTAGAAACATTGTACCGCCGGAAATCCACATGTTCATCCATGGCATGTGACAAAAAAAAAAAGGGGGAGAAAAAAGTAACAAGGCTGCTACCGCAAGTCACGGTTAATGTTGAAGCGCTGCGGAGAAGAGGAGTAGGAGTATAAGAGGAGGTGGGGTGGGAGGGGAGTGGTGCACTTGAGGAAAGGCACACCAGAGGAGAGGGGGTGGGGGTGGTGGATGGGTGATGGTGGCAGGAGACGGTGACTGCAGGGTGGGGGGGGGGGGACAACTGATAAATCGTGGCTAAAACTGAATACAATGTCAAGTGTTGTTTTTTTTCTTTTCTTGATAAACCGTCACGCTGCTTGACATGTCACAGCGCCGCCTTTTCACATCCGTGAGCCTCTCTCCTGAAGGATCTGCAGGGGGGGGGGGGGAATGGGAGTGGGGGGTGTGACGAGGTCAGAACACAATCTTGCATACCAAGGGTCAAAAGAATCTCGTCCATCCTAAATTTACTCTGGATATTTCATGTGGATGGACGATAGATGTTTTTTAAAAACACAGACAGAGTGGCTGATACTCCCTCACGGCGCCTGAGGGAGTCACCAAAAAGTTTGTCTCGCATAGTCGGACCTATCGGCACACTTTGTTTTAGCGCTGTGCCAGCGGTGGAAACGGGTCTGGCTGGGAACTTGTTTGCATGGAACCTTTGCACGTGGGGGGGAGGCGAGCCCTGGCATTAAAATGGCTAAACCCCAGCAAAAGAAAACACCACATAAAAACAGCAAAAGATATATGTGGACTATGTGTTTTGCTATTTTCAGCATGTAAGGTTGCTAGCTCGGAAGTTTGTTATCGTTTCACGTAGCGACGGGGAAAACGACGGTAACGCGCAGATAGCGGAAGGGGAGGAGAACGCCGACTGAAATAGTCGCCCAATGTCAAGCTTATACCGACAACCTACATCCGGTGAGTCAGACTAGTCGGACGGCACGCGGTGCACTCACCTTGGCCTTCTCCGTGGGCTCGATGACGATGCCATTGGTGGAGTTGTTGAGCTCCCGGGAGACGACACATAGAAACTCTGCCTGGTCCTCGTTTCCATAGTTATAAGAGGAGCCGATGCTGATGAGCTGCGGAGAGCAAAGGGGGAGAATGAGTGGGGAAGACGGTTAATATGCATTTAGATAGATAGTTCGATAGATGGATACTTTATTAATCCCAGAGGGGAAATTACCTCCCACAGATGCTACCATGTTCATGGCACAAAAAAAAACAAAAAAACGGAAACATCTTCCTACCTGTTCAAACTTCCAGCCATCGGACATGGTTGAGACCATCTGCGTGAGTTCTTCTTCCTGGCACTGCAGTACTCGGTACACATGCTTCACGGGTCCCTGGAGAGAAAATAAACTACATAGATGTAGTATGAACACACACACACACACACACACATACACACACACACACACACACACAGCTTACCTGAGATGTGCGATTCTCGTTGTCCCGTATCCTCTCTTTAACCAGCCTCACTAGCGAAGCTATGTTGTAAAACTCTGCTTCTTCAAGAACACCTAAAATAAAGACAAAAAACTCAAAATGTGAGGGTTGTTGTTTCAACACCTGTTGAGGGGTTTTGGACACATCGACATTTCATTAGAGAATATGAGCCTGTCTGTGAAGCTGATTTCAAGCATGCTTGACTTCACCATAGGAAGTTAGAAACGTGTCATTAGTTAGTATAGTGTAGTTAGTTACCTTCCTCTGCCAGGTTTTTATCCATGATCAGTTTCCCGTGGCGAAGGTAGTTCAGGATGGGACCAAAGTATGTGGGGTCTCTGTCGATCAGGTAAGCCCCTGTCTCATCCTGTGGAGAAACACAAGCATGTGTCAAGATCAGATCCCCCCACTTTACAACGAACCACACTGACGTCTGGGTTTGAACCAAACAACATCATGGAGACTCACTTTGTCAGAGTCCAAATCCGGGTCGTCCTGACACAGCCGGTACAGGAACGACTTGGGGTCCCTGCACAGCGTCTGCTTGGTCGTCACGAAGTAAGTGCCGCCGACGTTGAGGCGGACCCAGCGCGACCCCTGCTTGTCCGCCGGTTCCGCGGGCGACGACGGGCTGCTCCGCACCGGGAAGCCGAACACCGACCGGCCGGCGGCGGCGCCCGGTGCCCCGGTACCGTTACCGGGACCGGTACCGGGCGGGTGGTTCCGCGGCGCTGCCGGTATCACGAGAGCGGGCGACGCCAGGCGCACGGAGCCGCGGATGTCGCGGTGCTGCTCGGTCTGCCGCTCTACGGTGCCGGTGCTCGGTTCCGCTACGTGCAGCAGCTCGGCCATGTTTCCTTCCTTCCCTTCCTTCCTTTCCTTCGTCCCCGAAACGACCGCGCGATTAGCAACACCGCGAGGAGGGGGGGGACAATTTCTGACCCGATTTGTAAACAGAGCAGCGGCTAGTTTTTCGAGGCGGTTGGCATTAGGGCGTTGCTACACGTTACGCGGTTTTGCGGTGTGTCGTCCCGTACGGCGACGGTTCAAGAGACGTGGACGTCGCTAACGGCGATTAAAACACGAGCGGCCGCATCGTATTTAGTGTTTTTTCCACCACCACCCCCCACCTTACTACACCAAATTGGTCATTCTTGTTTATTCAAACGTTTATCAGAGAAAAAGAGCAATTCTTCCGGGTTGTAACGTGATTACTGTTTACTTCCGTTGTGACGAGGTTTTTTCAAATTAAGAGTTGAAAGGTTGCTTTGTCTGATATGCGGTTGTGGTCCACTGAGCAAATAACACAGATAAACAGATTACTGATTTGGGGAAGGGAGAAATGATACATAAACCTACCTAATTGCGAACATGTATGTATTTGGGTATTTGTTTCACCAATGTACACCAGTAAATGAAATATTATGAAGTATTCTCGGTGTATAATATTTATATAAAGAATGATTTATACAGAGTTCACCAGTGACCTTGCATGCTAGTATGTACCTGAACAAGTAAAAACTAATAATATAATTATTGTAATAATTATTTCATAATTTCTATGAACATCAGTAGCAGTAGTAGTAGTATTAGTAGTAGTGGTAGTAGTAGTAGTAGTAGTAGTAGTAGTAGTAGTAGTAGTAGTAGTAGGAGTAGTAGTAGTAGTAGTAGTAGTAGTAGTAGTAGTAGTAGTAGAGTGATACACATGGCTGGCCTGACTCATCACTATGTACTATGAATATAATTATCATAGGAATGTAAAACAAAAGATATAAAACATGAAATGATGCAGGCCAGTTAGGTTCTGTGTTTCTAGTACCCAAACTATAGGTGATGTTTGTCATGAATAAAATGACACGGGTCAATGATCATATTGTCAGTATTTTAATTGATGATACATACACAGATACATTTATATAATACGAACAGCGGTGTAATGGTAAGGGTTAACATCTGGGGGGCAGTGTTCCCCCAAGTAATTTTTGTCAACGGCAACCAAATAAACCCCCGAAGAAGAAGAAACGCGGAAGGCGCGTTGTTGTGGTCCGCGCGCTTCGTCCTGCAGGTTAATAACACGTAAGGACCGACCGCAGTGTCGTTACGGTAACCACACAGTATCACGCACATGAACTGCCCTGTTGTTTTCCCCACAATGACACGTTTTAGTGGGTCTTAATGGTTTTAAGTGGGTGACCGCATCTCGTATTTGATCTCATTGTGACGCGTTTTATATCGATCGGTGCCGAATAGCTCGCCGGTTAGCTCGGAAAACACACAATATTAATCATCAATAATAATAAACATAAATTTAGCACCAAAATACAGCATCATCTCTCTACTGTTACAGTCATCGGTGACGTCCCAGCAGCCTGGACCATGAGTGAGTTTAGGATACACCATGACGTCAACGAGCTGCTCAGCCTGCTGCACGTGCGCGGCGGTGAAGGGGCGGAGGGATACATTGACCTGCTGCAGAAGCACAGGACCCCCTATGTCACCACCACAGTGTCCTCACACAGTGCCAAGGTGAGAATGCTTGTTGAGTAATTGTGGACATTGTAATTGTGGACATTGTCTGCAATGTCTGTGCATTGCTCTTGCGTGGATCTTAATTTATTTTTTTTGCAGGTGAAAATAGCAGAATTCTCCACGACCCCAGAGGACTTCTTGAGGAAGTATGACGAGATCAAGTCCAAAAATGTCCGCACCCTGGACCCCCTAGTCTATCTGCTGTCCAAACTCAGCGAGGATAAAGAGGTGAAGGATGGAGTTTGGCGGTCTCCTCAAATTGATTTGCCAAAGGCGGCTCAGCCTGTTTCACGTCCCACCGACTGGTTCGCTGCCGCTCGTCTCCCTTTGAGAGTATGGCAAACGAGCAGCAGGAACTGGGAGAACTGGGAGAAAAAAAGCGATACCATCCAACAAGTACATAATGCATATGTAGCCTTTCATTTTCACTAAACGTTCACTGGTATTTCTGCAGACGCTCCAGTGCCTGCAGCAGAATGCCAAGGAGCGGTCAGAGTCCTCCACCAATGTCGCCTCCACCACCAGCTACACGCTCCCCTCCACCACCACCAAGATGTCCATGCAGGAGCTGGACGAGCTGCGCAAGAAGCTGGGTAACGTGACGGCCAGCTCCAACGCGCCACAGGTGAGCCCTTTGCCATTTGCGCTGTCAGCGCTGTCGTGGCTGGGGTGTGTAACAACGGAGGCGAGGCAGGGAAGAGGAAAAGTGGGTGAAGTTGAGAAAAGGACGGGGAGCGGGAAAGTGGATGAGGGAACTATAGGGGAAATTGGGCTATGGTGGTGGTGGTGGGGGTTATGGCGCTGGTTATCTCCAGGCGTATCCGGACGGTACATGACCTTCTTCCAGGGTCGGGGACTGCTGAGTGGAATGTAGTTCTGCGGAGTGCAATGCCTCAGATATGAAGGCAGAAGGGTGTCGAAGGCCAAAGAGCATATTATCCATTAGCTTCTCACCAGACCTGTTTCCTTGAAAGCTATCTGCCCTAAACAACTGTCTGCGTCCCAAGAACACAAACACCGTGGAGCAGGCGTTGGAATTACGATTTTTCAGAAGTAAACAGTGTCACATTGAATTGCAGGGCTCCTTTTAAAACGGGAGGGATGAACCTTGTGTTGCTTTTGTCTGCCGCAGTCGGCGGAGGTCACCAGGAAGATGCTAAGGGAACGACACAACAAGAAGAACCCCACCCAGCCCAACCCGGTGTTCCCCAACTGGGTGTACGACCGCCCCGCTCTGATCGGAGACTTCATCACAGGCCCCCCCGGCCCAGGGGCTGAGCCAGTCGTGGCTGTCGGTAGGTTGTCTGTGATGTAGTTTCCCATAGCCAGACCTACCTGTATCTCCACACTTCGTTTTAGCACTGTGCCAGCACTGGAGAAAGGTCTTGCTCTACTCACTATCATTCTGGTATAGGGGGAAAAAACGCACCCTTGTTTGTATTTCTTTAACCAATCACATTCGTCTTGGGCAGCGCTAAGACCAGGATGCACCAACAGCGCCCTTGCAAAATAGTGTTGGGGGGTGGGGGGCATGTTTTGGTGGAACATTTGCACGTGAGGAGGAGAGCCCTGGCGATCCTCGTCAAAACTTGCCGGAGGTTGTTGTTATTGTTGTTTGACGTAGCGAGGGGGACGGTAACACTCAGATGGCGAAAGCATTAACAGCATTCCAAAAATTCTCCATATCTCAAATCCATGCTCAACTCGCATTGATAATGAATAACAAATGGTGATGTCAATTTATTTAGAATCCCTTCAGCAGTTAGCGGTGGTTAAGCTTGCCGCTAACCACAGTCTATGGTGCCTGGTGCCTGGCAGGTACCATGCCCCTTGCAGCTCAGGAGCAGGCGCTGTTGGAGGACCTGCTGTTCGTGCTGATCGGGGTGGACGGCAGGGACATCACCGCCCAGCCCGTGCTGGGCCGACAGAACCGCTCCTTCATCGTGGACCCCACCCTGGACATGTCCATCAAGGAGCTGGTCAATCGCATCCTGCCGGTTGCCTCCTACTTCTCCACCATCACGCGGTGAGTGTGTGGAGCATGTCCTATCAGACCTGTCCCAAAAGATTGACGCGCAATTCAATATACAATGCCAAACACAGGTTAAACGGGTTGCACAGGGCTTGTACATCAGAATGCATCATGGGATTTTTTGTTGCCGATACTTCGCCATATTGAGAGAGCTGTAGTACTGTTAAAAAAACATGGAAGAAGAGTGTGACCAGTGACCACCATAGTTTCCCAACTTCTTAAGGGCATAGGATAGAATAAACCTTTACAGAAGCATGATTGGCACAATTCATACGATAACATCAGCCGGTGGCGTTGATCCCGCAGGTTCGTTGAGGAGAAGTCGTCCTTCGAGTATGGCCAGGAAATGGGGATATGGTGGTGGTGGTGGTGGGGGTTATGGCGCTGGTTATCTCCAGGCTTATCCAGACGGTATATGACCTTCTTCCAGGGTCGGGGACTGCTGAGTGGAATGTGGGTCTGCAGAGTGCAATGCCTCAGATATGAAGGCAGAAGGGTGTCGAAGGCCAAAGAGCATATCCATTAGCTTCTCACCAGACCTGCTTCCTTGAAAGCTATCTGCCCTAAACAGATTTTTTACAGAAGCATGATTGGCACAATTCATACGATAACATCAGCCGGTGGCGTTGATCCCGCAGGTTCGTGGAGGAGAAGTCGTCCTTCGAGTATGGCCAGGTAAACCACGCCCTGACGGCGGCCATGAGAACTCTGATGAAGGAGTACATGATCCTGGTCACCCAGCTGGAGCACCTCCACCGGCAGGGCCTGCTGTCCCTGCAGAAGCTCTGGTTCTACATCCAGCCCACCATGAGGACCATGGAGATACTCGCCTCCATCGGTAGGGTTGAAAAAAATATCTCTGTGATGATTAGGGCCGCAACAATTAATCGATTAGTCGACCAACAGGAAATTGATCAAATCCAATTTTCATAATAACATTTGCTGCTTGATGCTTCACAAATTCAAATGACTGGTTCATGGATCATTATAAAATGAATACTTACATTAGACCATCAATTAATCAAAAAAACTATGGTTAGATTAATTGACTATGAAAGTAGTGATGATGATGCTTTTCTGGACTTGCTTTACTTATTGTGTGTATGGATGTATTTGGGATAGTTTTTTTTAATTCTTATTCAAATGTTTTCACTGTGCTGTACTTTTTGTCGTGACTGACACCGTCATTTCCCATCTGCGATTAAAAAAAGTACACCTTATCTTATCTCATATCACCACAGTGGTGTTGACGGTGGTTGTGATTGAAGCTCTGTGTCCCGATTTTGACCCGTCGATCACTTTTCTACAGCGTCCTCCGTGGACAAGGGAGACTGCATGGGCGGCTCCACGCTCAGCCTCCTCCACGACCGAACCTTCAACTTCACGGGGGACAGCCAGGCTCAGGAGCTGTGCCTCTATCTGACCAAGGCGGCCAGCGTGCCCTACTTTGAGATCCTGGAGAAGTGGGTCTATCGGGGCATCATCAAGGACCCATACAGGTGAGGCCAGGGCACACAATTAGCACCAGCAACCACCGGCCAAATGCTTGTAAAATATGCAAGTGGCTGGTAGATTTGCTTCACTCACCAGCCAAAAAAACGATGGTCATCTATTGAGTGGCTGGTAAAATTTGAACAGTCACTAGCCATTTGGCCAGTGCACAAAAAAGTAAATTTTGCACCCTGGGTGAGGCGCAGTGTTGTTGATTCCCAGCCGACAGATACTGCATTTGTTCCCTGGTCCCCGTAGACAGCTAGCCTGACATCGCCAGACCAATTTGTAAACGGGCGTGGACCAAAATGCCACTGGACGCAATTGGTTGGACCTGCAACCAATCAGTGCAACAAAACATGTGATGTAGTGCTGGGCATAGATAGATAAACAGTTGTCATTGGCCTGACCCCGGGCCAGTTCACCGGAAATGTGTCTGAACGGGAGAGGGGCCAGACATGACAGAACATGAGCTCACAGATTCATCTGGTTCCCAGGCCTAGGAGACGACCTGTAGGCATCTCAAAGCAAGATATCTCCTAAATGACACGCGTCTAAAAAAGTGTAACTGTCAGCCTGTGTGTATGCGTGTGCGTGTGTGCATATGGCAGTGAGTTTATGGTGGAGGAGCACGAGCTGCAGAAGGAGAAGATTCAGGAGGACTACAATGACAAGTACTGGGACCAACGCTACACCATCGTACAGCACCGCATCCCCTCCTTCCTGCAGAAGATGGCCGACAAGATTTTAAGCACAGGTAAGTAAGGACACAACACTCGATTCAGGCATTAAAAAATAGTTTTAAAAAATAATTAAAAAAAAATTGCGATACTTAGGTTAATTTTAATTTTTAGTTAATGAAGGCACTTTGCTCCATTCCTAAGTGAAACTACAATGAAATGTATAGCATGTCTCCTTCTCCATGGCTGAACAGGGAAATACCTGAACGTGGTACGCGAATGCGGCCGTGACGTGACCTGTCCCGAGGCCAAGGAGGTACTGTATACACTGAAGGAGCGCGTCTATGTGGAGCAGATCGAGAAGGCCTACAACTACGCCAGCAAGGTCCTCCTCAACTTCCTGATGGAGGAGAAGGAGCTGGTTTCACGCCTCAGGTGAAGCCCAACGAGGCTGTTTTATGAATGTGCAATCGGAAATATTATAATTTATTATGCTTAAACCAACCAAAACAATTTTTCAATCTTCACTACTGCACACAATTGTAGATTTGTGTTGTTTGTCTTAAATATGTTGTCCCAGGTTGTCCAATCATGCCCATGTTCTTCTACCATGTGTAGATCGATCAAGCACTACTTTCTGATGGACAAAGGGGACTTCTTCGTCCACTTCATGGACCTGACGGAGGAGGAGCTGAAGAAACCGGTAGACGACATCGTGCCCTCCAGACTGGAGGCCCTGCTGGAGCTGGCGCTGAGGATGAGCACGGCCAACACGGACCCCTTCAAGGACGACCTCAAGGTAGAGTGTGCCGATATAACCTGTAGACAATGCATACATAGACGCCACGTTGGCCTTTGGATCGTACGTCAACGTTGCTGCCATATTGGAGAGGGCAAGACTGGCCTGTAAACAAATACATGTAAACGGGGGGAGCAGCGTTTCTTTCTAGATAAAAAGCACGATAACTTGCAGCATTGCTCAGTGCCCATCACATTGTCTTTCATTACCGCCGTGAGAAACATGCTGGGTCTTCGGCCTCTAGAAGTAGTCCCAGACCTCTGCCATGCCTCCCCTGTGTTGTGAATCCTGTGCAGATCGAGCTGATGCCCCACAACGTGATCACCCAGTTGCTGCGGGTGCTGGCCATCGAGACCAAGCAGGAGAAGGCCATCATCAACGCTGAGCCCACGGAGGCGGCCCACACGGGCCTGGAGGCCTTCTCCTTCGACTACATTGTCAAATGGCCGCTCTCGCTCATTATCAACAGGTAGTAGTAGTAGTAGTAGTAGTAGTATTTATTTGTCCCCATGGGGAAAATTATCTTCACATTAAATTATCTTCACAAAATTATCTGCACATTATATCACAAAAAACATAGCAACAGTAACAACATACACAGCACCGGTGGCAACATACATGACGACACAGTGAGACAACAGACAGACAGGTCTGATCTGGTCTGATTTCCCCGAAGGGAAACTAAAGGAATTAACTAACTAGCTAACAGATGTTCCGTGTAGGGCTGCAACGATTAGTCGATTAATCGATTTTTGAATCGATGAATCATTAAGGTCATTTATCAAGTACAAATAGCAAACATTTGCTAACAGCTAAACGTCCATGAACCAGGGTGGACCATTATGAAATTAATACTTTAGTTTTTCTTGGCTGCTTGTCAGATATAGCAAGCAAAAGCAGTAAATGAATCGACTGATGAATTGAAAATAGTCGTGATTTGCAGCCCTAGTTCTGTGCGATCTGTTGTGCTTTTAATAGCCTACAGACCTACACACTACACGTTTAGTGTAGAATGTGGTTGCTTGAAGCCACACTCAAAACAAGCTTGACACGCACTAACATACATTTAATGATCCATAACATTGTGTATGATCTATTCCCCCCCTCAGGAAAGCTCTGACCAGATACCAGATGCTCTTCAGACACATATTTCACTGCAAACACGTGGAGAGGCTCCTGTGCAACGTATGGATCACCAATAAAGACGCTAAGCAGCACTCGCTCCGCTCTGCTAAATGGTATGTGTGTGTGTGTGTATGTCTTTATTTGTGTGTATGATTTCAACATCCTGACATTCTGAGAATCATTGCCGTGCATGTCTGACGCGCAGGAATTATTTTTCTTCTCATGACCTCCCCCTCCGTCTCTCACCTCTTCCTCCCCCTCTGTCGCCCACTTCCTCTCGGCAGGTTCTCGGCTGCGTTTGCGCTGCGCCAGCGCATGCTGAACTTTGTGCAGAACATCCAGTACTACATGATGTTCGAGGTGATGGAGCCCACGTGGCACGTCATGGAGAACAACCTGAAGTCTGTGAGTGAGCATGGCATGCACACACGAACACACGCACGCACACACATGCACACCCCAAAGAGCAAGGGAAAACCCCCTTAGTTATCAAAGAAGAAACCTTGAAAAGGAACACAGAAACGGGAAACCCTCCTCGTTCTTGGGATGATGCAGTGGGAGCAATAATGGACGTACATAATGGTAGCGTTACATGCAAAACATGGATGATCTGCTCCACCGACAAACCCAGCTCAACTCCCTGCTTCTCCATCTGGAGCTTGTGGAAAATCCTGCCCCTACTGTTAAAAGTACTGCCCCTGTTTGATCCCAGATGTTGATGACTTGTGATGAATGCTTGTTGAATACTTTTTTGATCTTTTTGATTCTGTAATGTTTATTTTTAATGTGTTTTTTAAGTGTTACATCTGCAACCCTGTTGATGTACTGCTGCCTGTCTTGGCCAGGACGCTCTTGTAAAATGCATTTTTAATCTCAATGAGGCTTTGCCTGCTTAAATTAAAAAATAAAATAAACAAATGTTCGCTAGGATCGCTAGGAAGGAGGACCCTTTTTGGGGGGGTGGGGTTGAGTCTGCTTGGAGTTGCTGCTCTCTAACCGTGCGTCTCTGCCGTCCACGGACAGGCCTCTAACATCGACGACGTACTGTGCCACCACACCAGCTTCCTGGACAACTGCCTGAAGGACTGCATGCTGACCAACCAGGAGCTGCTGAAGATCTTCTCGCGGCTCATGTCCGACTGCATCACGTTCACCAACCACATGCAGGTCAGCGGGTGGTGCCACAGAAAGTAACACACCGAGTGGCGTGAAGTGATTTATACCTTTTGTTAAACTGCGTAACGGAAAGGGTTATGACTTTAAAGGGCCACCAGGCCCTTTTCGCCATTACAAGCCATTGAAAATGACAAACCATCGCGACCCATTTCACAATATCATCACATGAAGAGAATAATTGCACTTAAATTAATGTTCCTGACCCTTATCACTGCCATTTTATCAATTCAAAATTGCCATTTTGAATTGATAAACCACGCATTTCAAACAGACATTTTTTTGATAACTTCGTGCACTCATTAATAAATGCATTTAGGCTCTAATTTTTTCATTTAAACAATATAGACCTACCCATTTTAAATATAACCATTATAACCAACCAATATAACCAACAGAACAAATTAATCCATTTAGTTAACAGGCTCTCATTTTAGTTTATAGCAGCCTTTTATATTGGATTCATCTTATAATAGCCTAAATATCAGAGCAGCACATTTAATATAAAAAACAGGCTCATTTATTTTCATTGACTACAATTTTTGAAAAACACCCACACCCCCATGTGGACAAAAGAGGTACTGAAGAGGAGAAAAATCTAAAGATTTTGGGAATGTATTTGGCGATAATTTTGAAATGGCTTGTAATGGCTAATCACACTCACACCTGGTGGTAAAATAGGGGCCCTTTAAGCAAACTGGGTAAATGGGAGTCAGGAGTTCTAGAAAAGCAATGCTAAAAAAAACTCTTTCCAACGCTTTTTGGTGATGTCCTCCATGTTGGGCCGTTGCAGTGCTTCACCCAGAGCATGAGCTTGGACCGCCTGTCTCTGGAGCACGCGGCCACAGACGGGAGCCGGGACCCCTCACAGAAGCTGTCCAGTAAGGTAGGAACTGCTCGACAGTGGTCCAAGTGTTCATGGTACAAATGCTTACTGGGGTCGGTAAAAGGCTGAACCTGCATTTATTGGTCGAGTTATCTGGGGTTTGACGTTTGATAGTGGAAGGGCAAGGATTAAGCCACTCTTTCTTAATTTGATTAAAAAGTGAATTAAATGGTGGGGGGGGGGGCAAATCTGTCTCACCAGATTTTAAAATTTAAAACCCATTGAATTTCTAGCACTGAATTTTGTCGCACTTTTTTTTTTGCAACTAATTTTCTCTTATTTGTCAATGTTTACAAATTCAGAATGAAAAATTCTAGTTAAAAAAATTCAGATACAGCATCCGGGATACCAAGGATAAGCAGTTTCAAATCAAACCAACATCCAGCCAATCAAGTTAAGCTCTCTCTTGTTGCCGGGTCAGCCATGGCAACTAACCTCGCGTCACCAGGCTCACTCTGCGGAGAAGAGCCTGGGCCCTCATTTATCAACGTTGCGCCTTGAATATATATTATTACTATTATCTAACTTGAATATATATTTTATTTTTTTAAACTTTAATTTTTTATTTTGAATTTGTGAACATTAAAAAATAAAAGTGAAAATGAGTTATTGAACATTTGAACAGTGGAATTCAGAGGCAAAAAATGTGGATACATAATTTCAATGCAAAAATGTTCAGTGCTTGAAATTCAATGGCTTTTAAATTTCAAAGTCTGGTGAGACAGATTTGTATGGAAGTAAATCTGTGCCATCGGGTTTTGAAAATAAAAAAACATTGAATTATAAGCACTGAATATTTATGCATTGAAAAAACGTATCTGAATTTTTTGCCTCTGAATTGAACTCTTTACATTTTCAATAAATCATTTTCACCTTTATTTTTCAATGTTAAAAAATTCAACGTTAAAAAATTCAACATTAAAATATTCAACGTTACAACATTCAACGTTAAAAAATTAAAAAGGAGATAGCGATAGCACAAAGCATCAGTAAAAAAGCAAGATATAATGTAAAATATATTGTAAGTGTGGTTGGAACCCCAATGTCTGCAGTCTTCCTCCAACCCACAACCTTAAGCAAGATGCGTAACCACAACCTCTAAAAAAAAAAAAGGGGGGAAGTGTAAATCAAATGAAGTAAATGTTCACAACAGTGAAACACAGTTTGTTCTTTTTCAAATCTCTCATTTGCGTGTGTATTGCTGTCCCCCAGTCTGCAGCGGAGCTGGCGGACGCCTTGCAGTCGGGCGGGGGCTTTGAGACCACCATCGGACGCTTCGACAGCAACTTCAGCTCGTTGCTGCTGGACCTGCTGGACAAGCTCAGCATCTACAGCACCAATGACTGCGAGCACAGCATGATCAACATCATATACAGGTCACGCCCACACTCTCTCACGTGCACATGCATATATATGGCACGGTGACGCAGTGCTTGCTGCCTCACAGCAAGAAGGTCCTGGGTTCAAACCCCGGGGGGGAGGCAGCCCACTGCTCCTAGCATAGGATGGGTTAAATCCAGAGTATTTATTTTCCCATGGGATTAATAAAATGTATCATCATTTATCATATAACGTTTTGCTCACACCAGTGCTACCTAAAACGACTACCACCAAAACTGCTACTGATGGCGACATCCTGGGTTTGTTAGCGTTGTAAGCCTATAGTTACAATTGGCTGGTGTTGATATCGTTGTGTTTTTTGGTACGTTGGAGTGCTTCAACAAAATGGTGGTTGATAAATCAATCCGTTTGCTTTTTGGTCCCACAGGCTGGACTTCAACGGCTTCTACACCGAGCGCCTGTCGCGGATGGCAATCGAGAGGAGCCAAAAAGCAGCCACGTAGCGGTGACTGTGCACCAGTGCAGATGTGTGCACTACTCGACAATAAGTACTTAAACCGTCCCCCTCT
>JAOPJI010000060.1:4670227-4689884 GCA_027122695.1 Merluccius productus
ACACACACACACACACACACACACACACACACACACAGACACACACACACACACACACACACACACACACACACACATGCTCATCCACCCTCAGAGGGACGATGAGATATTCTGGCTGTATGTGATATGGTCCACTCGGTGTAGAAGTTCTACTAAGACGATAGAAGAAAGGGAGAGCGATTGAGTGGGATACAAAGAAAGAGAGAGAGGGAGAGAGGTAGAGAGTTAGTGATAGAGGAAGGAAAAGACGATGTAGCGATCACGCCCTGGCGCCTTGGTGACAGTTGGGGTGATTGAAAGGACACCTGTGGACAGTTCATTGCCACTTCATTCAGTGGCGACAAAAGCACGTAGGCTCTCGCCCAGCATTGTGTTTTTCTCACCAGTGACGCTCCAGCCATCTGGACGAGAGAGAGAGACAGAGAAAGAAAGACGGAGACAGAGAGAGAGAGGACTGCTCGACTGTTGGAGCCTGCTTAATGTGGTGGAGGAGTGGGGGATGGATTTTTGCCTATTTAAATGCCACAGTTTTTATATGAACTGTTCAAAATGTGATTACTTTGTGTTATGGTTTAGGTTGAATGAAATGTGATTTAAAACGGGGGGCTTTTTTATGCAGTGTGTCTAATCAGGCTAATTTGCTAAGTTTTTCTTTGAACCTGGGCCCGACAGTGTACTGTACTCGGATTCCCAGAGCAAGGGGATTCACATTCATCGCCAATGAGCCATCATCAACCCTGGTTTGGTTTTAGTTCCCATGATGGTCTATCGGTGTATGCTGTAAAATCTGCAAGCTCCAAGTGTGTTGCGAGCTTATGTGGGTGCACATAAATATTAACAATAAGTAAAGACAGAGGTATTGCTTCTCTTGTGTAGAGCAGGGACGTTCGAAAGCAGCAGGGAGCTGCTTTCCAACACCGCCCTTTTTTTGTCGCACAAATCTGGTCAGCGGCAACAATTGAGAGTGAATTTGTAAGAAAAAGAAAATGTATTGATCTGCTGCTCCAGAAGGCGTTAGAGTTTATTCTGAAAGAGATCTTTCTCAATTTAAACCAAAAAAAACAAACCCAAGGCAGTATCAATATCTGTTCTGCCATGAAATCAAATTGACCACTGCTCAAGTGTTAGAATTTAATTGTGGAGCCATTGGAAACGAGCCTGATTTTGACACAGGTATCGAACATGTGTGCACTATATCTGTGACATGTATACAAAATATGTCATGGGCCAGTCAATTGCAACTGTAAAAATGGGCCCTCGGCAGGGTCTTGTAATGACCCTGTATATGGAGCAATCTACTAAAGGACTGGGGGGGGCGGGGGGCTGGCAGAGGTAAAAGCAAGGAAGGTCTTGAATCAATTGGAGCTCGGTACACTTTTTCTTTCTGCTTCAGGCCTCATGAGACGTGTGGATGTTTGTCGCCCTTATCTCCTCGCTTCATTAACGTCACTCGTTGCCCACAAATGACGCACCATTAGCCTGTGGCAGACCCATTACATATGCTGTACTGTAGACTGGTGTGGTCAACAAGACCTGCTGTCAAACCAATCCCCTTCATCAACCTCTCCATCCCTGCTATGCCAAGTAATAAGTGTTCCCATTCTCCCTAAATAGAGCAACAAAGAAAACAGGGGCGAAAATAGGCCAAATTGAATGCAATAAAAGGAACTTCTCACCCCATACACTTGTGGTTTTCAAACCAATGTCTACACCAATTGCAACAAGAGTGAAGTCCAACCACAGTCCAAACACTAGTGGATATATTTAAGCCATGTGAAATCTGGTCTCATGCCTCACCGAAGGCAATTCATTGACGTAATATTGATTAGAAATAATGGCGGTAATAACGATTGGTTTAGAGATGTGTGTCATGGTAGCATCCGCGTTCTCTTTGTGACAAATGTTAGCAGCCTCCTGCAAAACAGGGAGTAACGCCGTGATTTGATGTTCGCCCTGCAACGGCATAACTGGTCAGTGTTATTTTTAAGCTGAACCGGCCGACTACAATTGTGTTCCCAGTGCTCTGTATATATACGCTACCTTCTTTCTTTTGCGGGCCTGAGGGTGATTCTGTCCATCCTGGGCCTTTCCCAGCAGGTCTGGGAACACCAGGGGCTTGAGCGAGCGGGAGCGCGGCGTTCTGGGGTAGCGGAACGGGTCCATCATCCGGAAGTCTCGTCCGTAGCGCACCGAGCAGAGGGAGCGCGAGCGCAGGCGCCCTGCGGAGTGCAGGCTGTTGACGCCAATCATTGTCCGGACGAATGAAGCACACAGGAGTTGACAGAAGCTCTCGACTCTGTCCCTCTCGGTCACACAGGAACACTGCACTTCGGCCACTTGTGTTGCCAGTTAAAAGTGAGGTGCGACTCAATGATAGCAGTGTATCCCAGGTTGAACTGTGGTCATTGCTGGTACAGAAGCGCTGCACTGGCAGGGGGACGGGCAGGGGGGGGAGGGGACTACCAAAAAGCAAAAGTCAACACGTCATGTAGATCCTTTCTCCCACTCACTGACTCGGTGGACACCGACAGCCGGCAGTAAGTCCCACCGGCTTTCTCCCCCCGAAAAGTCCCACTCAGCGGCGGGCGCGCAACCGCAGACCGCTAACCTGGTTGTGAATAATTGAGCCGACGGCTATGTATTATAGATGGACGGGAGTGACAGCAACTCCGTCGGGGGGTGACTGGGTGATGATCCAGACCAGGAGATCCTGGAATGATGAGAACGTGTGGCTTTTCTGCCACAGGTGAGCCCGTTGGCGTGACGTGAGCAGCACAGCAGGACTATCTACTGTCAAATTATAGAATAAATCCGAAGGTCATCTTCACAGGTATACAGCAAAGTGTGTGATGGAAGTCCCTCACAAAGCGTAACTTCCTTGAAGTAGGGGTTGAGTAGGAGACACTACCTGTCCCCCCCGCCCCCAAGCCCTGAAAGGATGCCTGTCCTTCGGCCAAAAGCTTCAGGACCAGCTGACCCCCTTTTAGTAACAACAGAGAGGTAGAAAACTACTCCAGGCACAGAGATGAACATCAAAATATATATATATATACACGCACAAAATATATATATATATACACGCACAATCACAGAGTAACATGCATACTCTCATACGACGGGACACAAGCCGACACGGTCACAGATGGCATGCAACACTTTGCCCAATGTGTCGACCGATGACCAGCACGAAACAGATAGGTGCAAAAGGATGGAAATGGGGAGGTTAAAGATACCGTCGTAAGCCTCCCCATACATACGAAGCCACACAGTAAACCCAAATTATGAAAAAACGCACACACAGATGGAGATGAAGGCAACGAAGGAGGACCAATCACCCGCCTACTTCAGAGAAGCGATCTCAAAGAGTACTCTCAAATGCGTCACTACGTCGGAGACAACAAACAAAAATCATTTAAGTAGTAAAAGTACAGGTCGCCCAAAGTCCACAGAGGAGCTAAAAGACGAAGGAAACAAAGGAGCACAAAGAAGAAACCGGCACGAGGCAAGGCTGAGGTACCGTGTCCTCCACAATGTTGCTCACGCAGTAAAATGGATACCAGTCTGTTTTAAAGTGACCACGCTGATTGTCACAGTGACATCGCTTTTTTTCCCTTTTTTTTCTCACTGGGGAGAGAACAAGTCAAATCACTTGTTCCCCAGTTCAATGTCTATGTTTACAGCTCTGTTGCCATGGGTTACTCCATCCTCCCCCGCTGTGATCCACTTCTCCTTTTAGCGCCTCCCCATCGATGTCTCCTCTGAATCGCTGTCCTTCCACCCCGTTTTTTAATCACTTGCCATTTTGCACGTTCAGTGGGCGTCGGTGTGGGTGTGCAAGGCGGCAGAGAGAAAAATAAAAAAATAAAAGAGAGTTCCTTTTTCCTTGTCTTTCAGGCTTATTTTCTCGCGGCCATTCAGCCCGCTTTAATCTTCTCCGGCAATCTTTTCATCCCCTTTTTTTTTTTCTTTCTCTCTCCGATGATTCTCTGTCAACCCTCCTTCGCTCCCTCTCTATCTCTCTCTATCCCTCTCCCCCTCACTCCCCTTCTCTCTCTCTTGCTGTTGCGGAGGACCGGAGAGGAGAACTGGCTCCCTGAGTCGCAGTAGAATACAAAAGCTGAGAGGAGCCCTGCTCTCTATCTATCCCTCTCTCACTCGCTTGCTTGCTGTGTGTGTGTGTGTGTGCATGTGTGAGTGTGTCTCTCTCTCTCTCTCTCTCTCTCTCTCTCTCTCTCTCTCTCTCTCTCTCTCGCTCCTACTTCGTCAATGCATACTCCCTCCCTGCATCCCTCATTCCCTCCCTCTTTCAGTCACTCACCAGCGAATCACAGTCTTCCAACTGCCTTGTCTACACATACACACACAGTTACACCACATGAACACACACAGTTTTTTTGATATACTTTGAATGGCAATTAGCATTCGATGGCTGTCTTCCAGCTGATGGAGCGAGAGAGACAGAGAGAGAGAGCGGCTAGATTGGTAAAGGAGAGCGAGCAAATGAAAGAATGAGAGGCAGCGAGGCGCTGTGCGTGTGAGTATGAATTGAATGAATATATATATATATATATATATATATATATATATATATTATATACATACATACACACACACGCACCACGACACATTTCAGCACTATTCCACTTGGACCCAAAAAAATACAGGCAAAACAAAAATGTGTCCTTAAAATTCTGCACCACTGCAATTGAACTATGAATAAAACATTACAAAAATAAGCAGAGCCATCGTTTTTCACATAAATCCAGCAGCCCTGTCCTTTTAGACGCTGGTGAGCGTCGATCATGATTAGTGTCTTGAGGATTTCATGCATTCTAAAGAGCAAGATCACCCGGCCCCGTGGCGCCTGCAAATAACTGACTATCACAACACATGATGAATGTGATTTGATATCATAATACGTCAATAATCCTTTTCATTCAGCTGCTACATGCAATATAAACACTAGAACTGACAAAATAATAACAACAATCATGATGATCATGACCGTCATCATCAGCATAATGTCATAAAAACGGTGTGCCGCAGATTTAACCATGCAACAAAGAGGGTAAAGAAACGTGTGTGTGTGCATGCGTGCATGCATGTGTGTGTGCGTGCGTGCGTGCGTGCGTGCGTGCATTGGGGCTGGGGTTGCCACCTGCCAGACCTGTGCTTCAGAAGACAGATGAGAGAGGAATACTCCCCAGAGAACATATGTCAGCTAGAGTTATTGACTTGACTATCAGTAACGGGGACAACGGAGCAAGGTCTAGAGAGAAAGGCAGAGGCCCACCAGGAGAATTCATGGCGGCGTAACAGTTACTCACAAAACCAGTTAAACCAGGAGCAAAATACCAAAGTATTTATTCATCATGTTTAACATAGGCTTCACAGCCTCCAAATTATCTGTTCGATGTTCGCAACAGTGAAGCTTGGACAGATCGTTTTCACGATCTTCTCCATTAATCAAATTTCACAATACAACCAGCATTATACATACTTAATGATGATGCCAGGCTTAGACGCACTGTCAATATTTAAATCTGTCTGCCTTGTTGAGTCCCAAAAACGCAATGAAATAAATACTTTGATGATTAACCTGCTCCTAGTTCCTAGGATGGGTCAAATGCAGTGAGTAATTTATTATTATTTATTAATAAAAGTATATCTTCTTCTTCTTCATAAAAGAAAACAAGTAGTTGACTAAAAACTACCTTGAGTATTGGGTAAATGTTTGCAGACCCTAATAACCATGGGTTAGAAATCTTTATGCAAGTCTGTATCACTTGTATCTGTTTTAATTTGAGACCAGCTGAGAAAGGAATGGTGTCTCACAGAAGAGGCATATTATGTGTCTTGACTGTCTGACAAAAACATTGAATGTTTATGTTGGAATGTAAAAAACTGTAAAGGCGCTGGTTCTATACTGTATGTCCACACAAGTCTATGCAAACTATGAAATGCTTTCATTGTGGTGATACAGGGTATATAAGATATGCTTGCCCACAGAAACAGGCAGAACATAGTGCTACAGACATCTGGCCTTGGCCATTTACTAGGGACCTGAGGAAGCTACAGGTGAGGTAAAGCCAGTTGGCAGAGAGTGGACACGGTCAGTTGTTGGTGCAACCTGTGCCTGGTTTAAGACTTGTTCTAGCTTTAGAGACATTGATGCACCAAGCTCCTGCTCCTTGTGTAGCTACCGAAAACCAGAGGTCAATCTGAGATGAGGGAGCAAGCTATGGATTTTTAAATGGACGTGTATTGGTCAGGCACTGTATTCTACAGTTGGCTGCAGAGTTTCTGAAAGGAGGTGCCACAATCGACTTCAGCTGAGACTACTTTTGTGAAGGGTGACATCACACTGGAGGAATCACAAAACACTTTGGGGTGCATTTGACCAGATCTCTATCAGGTTTTCTTTGAGTGCCAGGACAGTTCCTTCTCTCCTTCCAAAACAACTGGAGGTTTGTAGCCATATTCTGCACATAGTATGCAGTGTTAATCAAAGCCAAAACAGATTAAAGGAACAGAGTGCATTTGGGATGGACTCATCATTGTAATATTTTGGATTTGTGTAACAAATATGGCAAGAAAACGTATGATGTAGTGGACATTTTGTTTGGTATTTAGTTTTCTACTGTGGAGTGTATGTGGAGTGTGTGTGGTTGATAGCTGGTTTACAGCGTCACCTGGCCTGAGTCAGACTAATTAGACTCTGGGGCTGCACCCCTGTGGTGCAGAACAATCACGGCACCCAGGATAAACCAGCTATCACCACACATACTCAGGAGAGAGCCACTGTCATGGCAGCACGTAACATCTGCTTCTCGCCATCTCCAATAAATGCATTCTCAAACAACATCTACCTGTGTCCTGTGTCAGAGGGCCCCAGCAAAAGCCACTGAGGTGGCGTGTGGCAGGGGTAAACTGCCACATCTACTTTAAGGGCTTTTAGTTTTCGGGAAAGTCATTTCATAGGTTTGGCTGTTATACAGAAGATCTTAAGTACGTTTGTTTCAGTTAATTTTGGTAACAAGGGGGAGCAGGCAAGGCTGCCCACTTTCTGGGATGACCAATAGGATTGTTTCTGTAGACTGGGAAGCCAGTTAACTGGGTTTCATTACCAATCTTGAGTGGCGCAAAGTATTGGTATCGGAAGGGTTATAAGGTTACACGTTATTTTTGTGAAATACTGAAGTACTGAAAAATACTGTCCATGCACTTGTATATTTCTAGGTCAGCAAAACTGGCTGACTAGGAAAAATAAAACCACTTGGAATAAGGTCTATAGATCCAGTCCAAGTTTTAAAAAGTAAATTGCAGAATAAGGAAGAATTGTCAGTTTCCTTTTTTTTTTAAATATGCACTTTTTAGTCATTTAATTAGTTGCCGATTTAATTTTGTTCCTTGTTGGACTCGATGTTGTTTAGTAGTGAATCTTTTGTATCGATTCAACAAAGAAAATGTAAATGCTCTCTCTCACTCCCTTTAATTTTTCTGCTGTTTGCTTCTATAGCAGCTGTAGCCTAGAGATTAGAAATATAAGGAGGAGGAACCGAGATGTTTGAATTCCCGGTTTGTCAAATTGTAGGAAACGATCAACATTTCTCACGAGCAAGGAAGCCTTACCAAGAGCAGATCAGTGGCCATTTTGAACAACTTGGCTGTTGTATGGCAGACCCATTGCTAACTGAATGTTGATCTCTAAAGGTCTTCTCATGTTGTATCTTGTCCCTCTGTCTCTGTGGGTCTATTTCTGTTTTGTTCCATCTGGCTTCTCTCCCACTCACCCCATCCTTTCTTCAGATCTCTCCACTCCATCCCCAATGGACAGATGAGAGACAGCTAGTTGTTTCCCTTCCCTAACCCTAACCCCGTCTTTCTCTTCATTATCTTGTTCCTATTGCCTCATATTTGTCCAGCTTGCAAGTAGGTGTGAGCAACATTCAGGTACAAACTTCAGAACAATTGGCATTGTGTGAGAGCATAATGTGTTTACTCCTCTACTTTCAGAAGTTAGTGAATGAACCATCTATACAGAGATAGCTGTTTAATGCATGTGATTGACCAGGATTGTTCTTTCAAATTCATTGTTTCTCTTTTTCTTAAAGTAGACTGGTTACTTAACTCATTGATCAGAGAGAGAGAGCACAAGAGTGAGAGATAGAATAGAATATCATAATAATATCATAATAATTATCATAATAATAGTTGCTTTTTCACACATCTTGTACATAGTTTGAGCCCAAATGTTCACCCTTGTGCACAAGAAAGTATGTGGTTTACGTATTGGGTATAAATGTGAGAAAGTTATATTAAAAAAAGTTTAGATTTTCTCTTTGTGCTTGCTTCAGTTATCGTCAGTTATACTGGCCACCAACTCCAAAGCCAAGCACTTAGGGTTGATTGCACACTCTGAATGGAAAATAGATGCTAATGGTGTGTATGTACATGTGTGTACCTCTGCATGTGCTGTAATTAAATTACCATGCATGTGTTAGATTAGTCAGGCATTTCTGTGGGGTGGGCTTTAGACTCGTGAGACTATCCTGATCTCATATGTTCACAATTCAAGGAGCGCCACTGTCTGCAGAATTTCTAAAAACAAAGCATGGATGTATTATAAGAATGAGGAAAGTGTAGCAATCAATAGAGCAATCAAAACTGTTTTATCTGAAATAGACCAAATAACAATGTTTAAAGACTAACAGAAATTTGCACTAAAGGCTAATCTCAGAGATGCTTTTGCTTTACTTCTGATCAGATTCGGCAAAGAGCGAAGAGAGCGGGAGCATTACCTAGGGCGTTTTCACACCCCTATAGTTTGCTTGATTTGGTCCGAACCAGCGGCTCATGTTGCACTTTCACTCTGGTTTGGTTTGTGTGCACATGACGATATTCAACGGCGGCCCAAAATGTGTAAACAAATAGCATGCTTGAGCACACTACATCGTAATTGGTCAGAACAGTTGGTCAGGAGTTGCGTCACTGTCTTCCGAAAAAAACATTGAATCACCCTCAAGGATGTATGATAAGAAAGAAGATTGCTCTTGCAGTAAAATGAAGACATAAAACACAAGATAATAAGAGAGACACATTGAATGGCACTAAAATGGAAATCATAATTTCATGGATGTATAACTACTGGATGTATAACGTCTCTGGATGTTATACCAAGCAGCACATTCAATTTGATCGCAAATGAAGAAAACGTAAAGAAAACACTGTGTTGATGCATGTTATAGCCTACGAGCCACGCTGCCTCGAGTCACTGCAGTTGTAGATCACCCATTCATTTCTATTCAGATGACGTAGGTGATTAGCATGCTTAGCTTACTATGACGATTATAAACACAGGTATGTTATGGCGTAGGCAAAGTGAGTTGTTTCAGTCCGTTGAGTTGGATCGTGTTCTCACTGTAAACAAACCTGGCAATCACATCAAACGTTTTTTTCACAAAATAATCGACCGTGCTCAAAGCTAAAATTAAAACCACCATTAATAGAGATATATACATTACAGTAAGGTCTACACAATCTTAGCAGGCAGCATACAGTGCATTCAGTGATCCGTTTGAGGCCTAAGCAGCAGCAGCAGCAACAACACAATAAAAAAAGACGATTTGCAGATTGGAAACTATGGTAACAGCTAACGTCAGGCTCATACAGTGGGCGGTTGTTCAAAAAATCCTGATGTCCAACTGAAAATGCACTTTTCCCTTTACCACCACATCACCATCTGGTGAACGATAAACACAAACACAGTCAAGCTGCAAGTAGCATTTCTCATGCACTGTTTAATTAAAGTCCCAGACGCGAATGCATTATGACAAATTTGCCATTTTTTCAGACATTGGAAAAAGAGAGCAATATCCCCGGCGACATTGTTTGCTTTTCCAAGGAGAGGATGGATAGAGGCAGAAATTGAAGCCACACTTCCCCACATTCAGTTCACAGTTAGAGACCTTGCCACTCCATTCCTCTATTCAAGTGGTAATGGGAAACATCAGGGACTTAAATCAGAGGACGCTGCACTTGTTGTCCAAAGGGTTAGAGGGGTGCAGTGGATACCAGGTTTTCCGAGACCAAAGACAAGCTTTGGGTACTTACGTACACCGATACAGATGCAAATATTTGTTAACCTACTGCAAATACCAGCTACCATTATGGTTAGAAGATAATTAACATAAAACCCATTGAGTCTGTTGCAGGTTGTTTGTTTTTCTGTGTTATTGTGTAGATTATAAGATATTTATGTCTGTTCATTGTGTTTCTGCCCTTTCTACTTTTAATTCTGTAGTGTATACTACACTGTTCTGCTGCTGTGATAAGTACATTTCCCCGTTGTGGGATGAATAAAGTAAATCTAATCTAATCTGAGTCAAAGAAATATGGTTACAGTCATCACCATTTAGTGACTTTAATTCGTTGCAGCTTTCTTAGGTAGACCTACTAAGATTTTCAGTACGCTACTTTTTCAAGCCCATCTTTTTTCATCGTGGAGTCATTCCTCTTGGCCTTGAGAGAAAGAGGCGTCCCAGAGGAGAACATCGCAAAGATGCAAGAGGATAAAGTAAGTAGGACTACATCTACTATATTAGTCGATACCATTCATGTGCTAAATTATAACATTAAAAGTCGTTAGACCAGGTGTAATGCGTTCTTTACCTAACGTGTTATATCCTCAGAATGCAACTGTTAACCCTTGCTATAAAAACATTTCAAAGCAGTCAGACTTGCACTAAACCTTGTTTAAAACTTATCTTATCAGTCTACAAAATGTTGTTCCTCTTGTGTATTTTAGGTGGAACAAGACATTTTAAAGATCCTTGGTGAGGAGGAACTTTCATATTATATTCCATGATATGGAGATCGCATCTTCGCCAAGAACTGTCAAGATTCATCCCCAAATGAAAGAGAGAATGTGGAGCAAAGAAATAAAAAGTTGATAGATCGCATCAGACAGAAGATGAAACTTCCAAGTACAAAAACAAGTAAAGGCGTTAGTAGGCAAGCAACAGGTATTGGAAATAAGAATGCTGTTGAATAAGAATTGAACTTGGCTGGATGAACTACCAAGACTGTGTCTACAAACAAGTAAGAAGGCCCACGGGAGGTGGAACAAGAGAGCTTATTGTAAGGAAACGTGAAATCAAAGAAAGGTGAACTGAAGGACTTTGATTTTATGGTTTGTGTCATGGGCTCAGAGGAACGCTTAGATGGTACACTTACAATTGCATGTTTGTATGAGGCAACTCATCATAAAGTCCTCAGATTGTACATTTGTACAAAGCCAAAAAGAGCTGACGATTCTGACCATAATGACACAACAGATGGAGCCTATTCACCTGACAACTCCAGACACCTGAGTGTCCTTACTCCCCCGAGTTCACATTCTCCTCAGATTCTCGCTCACCACATGCCACTTCCAGCTCTCTGCCCTCTTTCAGCACTAGCTCTTTGGTTTCTAACAGTACCCCTTCTACCCCAGCAACTCAGTTGAATTCTACCCCTGAGACATCAGGACCACTGCAGTCCATTTATCTGTCCCCTGACGAGGAAGGTGTATTTCGTGGTTATGAAAGCAAAATAACAATTGATGCTCTCTGTGACACACTTATATACTCGCCTCTACAAGCTGATATACAGCAGTTAGAAGCAGCTGTGGTGACTGAAGTGCCTCAAGATCCACCCCAGTGTGTGGACTTAATCACAGTCTTTGAAAATCCAGAAGATGCAACAGGAGAGACTGACATAGATTAACATCCTACTGGCTGTGGATACAAACCAGGATTTAACCAACACAGGTTCAAGTGATTTCTATGAAAATCCAGAAAACGTGGTAGAGAAGCAAACCATTACAATCCGCCACGTACACTGTATTCAGGACATGGTTGAGGCTTTCTCAGACAAGAACATCCTGGATGCCAACTTTACCTTAGGCTTTAGGCGTCTTCTTGAAAATAGTGAGTTGGAGATGGGAGTTGGGAGCGGGGTCATCATGGACTGCCTAACTGATTTCTGGAGTACCTCTTTTGCAACCAAGACATGTGGAAACACATACAAAAGAGAGTGGGAGGCAGTTGCTCGTATTGTGGCCTTTGGATGGCAAATGTTTAAGTATTTACCGGCTCAACTTGCCCCTCCATTTCTCACTGTCCATCTCCTCGGAAAATCAGCACAACTGAAAAGGATGTGCTAAGGGAAGCACTCAGTGATTTCAAAACAGCTGACATGCTGGAAGAACTTCCGAGCATACCTGGCAGTCACAATTGTACCGTTCTTCACACTGAACAAAATCTGTCTAGACTGGTCGAGGAAATTGCTCATAAGGAAATGGTTCAACAACCAGCATTTATTATCAAATGCTGGAAGCCAATCCTGCGATCTGCTGAAGAATTAATGGGCGCAGAAGTACTGGACAAGATCATTGATGATCTTAAACCAAAGGCAAGGAGCATTACAAAATTCATTCAGTTCCCAGAATCAATGTCACATGCAGAAACAACCACTGCCCATCACCTCATGCGATTTGTCAGGGAAAGAGATCAGAGAGAGCTTGGCCTCTTTCTCAGGTACTCCACAGGGTCTGACCTGTTTCTCTTCAAGACCATCAAAGTCTCATTTACAGATATGTTCTCAAGACAGCCTGTGGCTCATACTTGCACTTGTACATTAGAATTGGTATGTAACTACAGTAACTATGCAGAATTCAGGTCAGAATTTAGCTCTGTGTTGAGAAGTTGAGTGTGGGTGATGGATATGTGTTAAGTAGGATAGGGGTTTTAGACAGAACAAGGCTTTGGAAAGGAAATGCTGACTGACAGATGCCTTGATATCCCAGTAGCAGAACCTATTGTCACAGGAGCTGCACGTGAAGACTTCTTAGTGATTTTGGTATACTTCTGTAATAGGTTTTGAGTTGCTTTCAAATTGTCAATAAATTGACAATTGTTTGTTTAAACACGTTTAAATACAAGAATTGAAGATGTCTAGTGATATTTCTGAAGGTGATTTTGTTCAAAAGATAAATTGAATTGAAGTGTTTTGATACATCTGCGTGAAAAGCAAAATGTAGTAGCTGTCATCTGTATAAAGGTGAAGCAAAGTGGGTTTTTTTGGGTTGATCCACTGAATACAGAGCCAGTCCACTTTACAGTTCTCGTCATTTTAAAAATAGCAGAACTGTGCTCAAATCTGCTATTGTTGGGGCTTTTTATGGTCTTCACATTTTTGCCCAATTTTGAGAGATGTGTTTATCTTAGGTTAGTAGGGTTAGTTTTAATAGAACTATCATTTTATGAGTTCTTATGAGTTATGTTCAATGCAATTGTTTTTATCCAATAAAAAGAAAATTCACCATTGAAAAACAATTACTTTGTCTCTAATAAACAATGTTGTGTCAAAATATAATTTCAAATCACACTTAAGGTTTTTCTGTCTAATCAGAACACCTTCAAAATATAACTCTGACAATGGAAAATAAAATATGTTTAAAGAATGTTAAAAAAATACACATTATTCCTATATATCTATCCTATTCCTATTCTAGTACACCTCAGTTTCAATTTGCTCAGTTTCTCTTTAAGATAGAAATCAGTGTCAAGACACCCTTAATGACATCTTCAAGAAAAAACAAATTCTGGCGCTGACTATGAATAAGAAAGCCAAAATATGGTGTCCATTTTCGGAAGTAATTGTCAGTGTTCACTGTTGAACACAGCTACAGCTCAATTGATAATTAAACATGACTAATCTGTCTCTAACAAGAGTGCTCTAATCAATGGTCTCAGCTCTCTGTAAAGTCTTGCTGCCTCCAGAGCATTATGACATCTATATTATTCTCCTCCATTATCAGAACACAAAGCTTGTGCAGGTCAGGGTCACAGGTGATTTCCAAAGACAGATATCCTCTTGCATAAATATATCCAGTTTGTCATAGTCTATTGACTGCAAATGATTGTGTGCTTGATAAAGCTCTGGTAGATAATACATGAGAAATGGTTTGCCATGATACAAATCACGGCCATTGCTTGCTGGTAGAATCCGATGACTGTTCCACATACTTAGAACCATATCCAGTTCATCCTGCAACACAAAACAAAGATGCATGAACAAACATTTCAATAACTTACTAACCTCTTCTGCTCTTAATGTATTATTTTACCAGCCCCAAAGCAACTTTATATCATACTTCTGGGCAGGGAGGTAGTAGTCCAGTAGTCCGCATTTTGTCTCCTATAGCTTTCGATCCATTGATTGGAAGTAATTCTTCCTTGTAGGACGCAGGGACCATGAACTGTGCCTGTGTCATCTTAGAAAGTGTTGCAGTCTATTGACATGAACATTTTCAGTTCATAGATCCGACATGACTATCTTTGCACAACCCCCAATGTCACTGACTGCGTTAACGAAGTACGCTGCAACGACTTGGGGTTGCTTGCATCCAGATTATGTGACATGAAAATCCATCAATGCAACCGTCTATGCCGATGCCAAAGGGGGTAAGTTTATCATAGGAATCCATATGCCACATGTAATTGGGTCCTGGAACACTGGGGCTGTTTGTGTACTGGATGGGCCGGTGCCAAGTGTAATCAGGAAGAGAGCAGAGCAAAGTCATGATCTCATCGTGTTCAGATGAAATGGTCAAGCTGCGTTCTGTCGTCAGGCCAGTGGGTCTGTAATCCTACTGACGAGACCGATTTTCAACTGGCACCAAGTGTGAACCAATCACAAAACAAACCTGTCGGAGTTAGCCGGGGCGAGCCAGACGGCGACCGGGCGCCTCACCATCACTGAGCCTCCAGAGCTAGCAGGAGCTAGCCGACGCTGACCGGGCGCCTCACCTCCGCAGAGCCTGTCAGAGCTAGCCGGGGCGAGCCAGACCCTGAGCCAGATAAGGCCACCAGGAGCAACAAACACCAGGCAGGTGTCACCAGGCCAGCCCCAGGATCCCCAGGAGCAGCCAACACCAGGCAGCAGCCAGCCATCGGCTAGCACCAGTGGACCGGACTGGTGGAACGGAGCACCTATTTCCTGACTATGGGGCCCAGAAGCTAAACAAGAGGATGAGCAAGTGTCGCTGGAACAGGTAAATGACCTACTTTCTAAACAGGACATGTTCTCAGCGCTGCTCCAAAAGTAACAAGACAATTTTCAATGCTTTACTAAAATGATCCTGGACTCAACCAATCAGAGGCTGGATGCATTAACAAGAGAAATGCAGGAAATTAAAACCAGCATTCAGTTCACTCAGAAGGAGGTTGATGACATTAAAATCAGCAATGCAAACCAAGCAGATCACAGCAAAGCCCTCCAAGTGGAAATAATGAAAATCTGTGACAGCCTTGTAATACTCACAGATAAACTAGAGTATTTAGAAGGGCAATCGAGAAAAAACTACTTGCTAATAGACGGCATTGCAGAGACAACAGGAGAAACTTGGACGGAGATAGAGGAGAAGGTGAAAAATATCTTTGTAGAGAAACTGCAGTTTCAGAGAAACATCGAGTTAGAGAGCACATCGGACGGGGAAAACAACGATGGGAGAGCGACCCAGACCCATAGTGGTACAATTTCTAAGCCACAAAGACCGATCTGCAGTCCTGCAAAGAGCCAAACATCTCAAAGGAATGAAAATCTTTATCAATGAGGACTACACTGACGCAGTCAGACAAAAAAGGATGGAACTGACAAACTGGTCATCCACCCTCGCAGCAGCACTCCCAAGCCATCTATTTGACAGTTAACGGAATGACTGAACGTACCCTATGGCGGAAACAAAAAAGCACAAACTACGGGTCAAAGGATTAAAAATTGCACATATAAATATAAATAGTATTAGGAATAAAGTGCATGAGGTAGCGGAAATTCTATATTATGATAATATTGACACACATGCGGTGACGTGATTAGGAGAATGCAAGATGGCCGCCGATGTTGACACAGCCGCACGGCATGTCATCAAACAAAGGATAAAACCAGAGATTTACACTACTATTGATGGCAAAACGATCGTGGAAGATGAACTGTTAAGCTTCCTTGCTGTCAAACTGAAGACTGTGCCTCAGAATGACATTATCCTGATGGCTGCAAATCACTTTGGATCAGATTGGATTGAAAGCTCCAAGAAGGTCCTGTTTGAACTGTGTCCTGGCAAGGGGCAGCGTTGTGTAGCTCAGAAAGATGCCAACAATGTTAAGAGTTGTCTGAAACTACTGAATGAGGTTGGTGAGGATGTTCCTCGCTTTGTGTCCTATCACTTGGATGATTTACCACCAGTGACTTTTAATAGCCTTGATGTCTCTTGCCTGGTCAGTAAGATTGAACGCCTAAGTGCAGAGATAGCCTCCATGAAAAATGCTGAGTGAGCAGTGGACTGCATGTGAGAACCTTTGCGGAATAACCAGAGACATTAACCAACGCCTGAGTGTGATTGAGCAACCCAGTTCCAGCAAGGCGAATGCAGCCACTATCATGGCCTGTGAGGGGGCACAGCCCCACGGACCAAGTCACAGGAAGCCTGCGCCCAGACCCTCGGCGTTGGCCGTCGCTGAGGAGACAGCGGGCGGGGGAATGACGCGACGATGTCCCCTGCATGGAGCCATGTACTAAAGCATGGCAAGCACAAGCAACGTCCTGGAAAACGATCTACTGCTGCAGTACAGAGCAAGACTAGTATAGAAGAAGACCTACGGCATAGTTGGAACTGGTGCTGTGGGGAACATACATGCAGTGACAACTAAGCTGGGGAGTGTGTTCGCGACAAAGCTTGCTCCTGACCTAGACTCAGAGACTCTGGCTAGTTATCTAAAAGAACAACTCTCCAGAGATGTGACTTGTCAGAAGATTGACACTGAGTATACTCGGCACAGCTCTTTCAAAGTTACAGCTGAGTGCAAGGAAGTAGGCGAGATGTATGCGCCGCAGCCGTGGCCAGAAGGGACCTATGGAAGGCGCTTCTATGAGAACGGCAAGCCTAGGGCTGCGGTAGGGGCAGGTGTTAAAGCAGCACCTGGCACAGGGATGAGTGCGCCTGAGCCTAGGGCTTCCTATGCATGATAAACAACGATAAACTGCTATGAGAGTTGTGTCGTATAACTCCCGTGGTCTGCGACTTGGACAGGGCGCTGGAGCGAGAGCCCAACGCATTGTTATTGACAAACTCTTTGAGAATGCTGATGTGGTTTGTTTGCAAGAGACTTTTTTAAATCTATGCAAGATCTGGACAAACTGAACACTGTGCATAGTGATTTCCATGGGGCAGGGGAATCTACGACAGACCTAAACACGGGAATTCTGCGTGGCAGGATCCCAGGTGGTGTGGCCATATTCTGGCATAAGGAACTTGACTCACTGGTCACTGTGATCAGGTTAGATGTGGATTGGTGCATAGGACTCAAGGTGGTGCATGATGAGAATGTTTTTATAATCTTAAATGTATGCACTCCATATGAATGTCACAAAAATGAAGATGAGTACTTGAATAAGCGTGCTTGTATTGGGTCTTGTATAAGGGAAAGTGAGTATACATCCATATTTGTCTTGGGGGATCTGAATGCTGATATATCAGATACTAACTCATACTACATCCTGGTTGGACCACTGTATATCGACATTTGATGCACATGATTGTATAGAGGAGGCGGAGATCTTCTACGGTACGACCACAGTAGATCATATTCCTATCTCTATGTTCTTTAACATCAAGGGCCTACCTGAGCTTGTCTGTAATGACAGCCATACACCAAGTGAGACGCTGGACTGGGCTCACAGATGTTGACTTGCAATATTACAAGTTGCTGACTGATGTGCACTTAAGAAATATTGAGTTACCTGTTGATAGATTCAAATATGCTGTGCGTTTTATAAAAACAAATGAGCAGACTATGAGGGCCAACTCTATGGCGAAAAGGTGACAAATGAATAATGTATACGAGTTCTGGAAGGAGGTGCAGGTGGTGAACAACAGCAAGATGCCACTGCCTTCTAGCATTGATGGCATTACTGAAACTGAAAACATTGCAGAGCTATGGAGGAGACACTGTGAGAACATCTTTAATTGTGTGAAGAGTGATGTGGTTAGCATCGGTGAAATACCTCTCAGTGATGGCGTGGTCATCTGGCCAGATGAAGTATCTCATGCTATTGAGAAACTTAGAATAAACAAAGCCTGTGGGCAAGATAGAATAACAGCAGAACATCTGAAATACGCCAGCCAAGTATTTCAGTGTTAGTTGCTCTATGCTTTTCTGGGTTAATGAAGCATGGCATACTTCCTGGATCCATGTTATCTGTCTTGTTGGTTCCTGTAGTTAAAAATAAGACTGGTAAATTAACTAGTATGGATAACTATAGACCTATTGCACTTGCACTAGTATACTATCCAAGGTACTAGAAGAGATCCTTATGGATAGGCTTGCAGAATACAGAGCATCAACAGATAACCAGTTTGGCTTTAAGCGTAAGCATGGAACTGATCTGTGTATTTATGCACTTCAAGAAATTGTCCATAGGTGCAGATCATAGCACAGTCTTCATGTGTTTCCTGGATGCGTCCAAAGCCTTCGACCGTATCAGTCATGGGAAACTGTTTGTTAAACTACATGAGCGAGGCGTCCCCTCCTACCTCATTAGGATGCTGCAGTTCTGGTACTCTCACCAAACTATGCGAGTTAGGTGGGGATGAGTATGTCCACACCCTTCTATGTCTCCAATGGAGTGCGGCAGGGCGCAATTCTGTCCCCGCTACTATTCAACCTGTACATGGATCATCTGTCTGGAGAGCTGAAGGAGTGTAGGACCGGCTGTTTGGTGGGGGATCGCCTCATGAATCAGATGCTTTACGCTGGTGATCTGGTGGTACTGTCTCCCTCTAGTGCTGGCCTGCAGCAGCTTCTTAGAATATGCTCTCAATATGGCATAATGATGTATGATATTCAATTTGACTCAACGAAAAGTGTGGCACTGATTGCTAGAACCAAGGAGGATAGGAAGCTTAGGATAGGAGGATAGGAAGCTTGTCTTTCCTTCTTTCTCCCTGGCAGGTGAACCACTAGTGGTTGTACAGAAGGTTAAATATCTGGGACATGTGATAAGAGATGACCTCTGTGATGATGATGATGATGATGATGATGATGATGATGATGATGATGATGATGGGCAGCGTCAGTGTGGTATACTGTATACGGGCAGGCAAACATGCTGGCTCGCAAATTCTCCATGTGTACTCGTGATGTTAAACTAGGGCTCTTCAGAGCGTACTGCTCTCCACTGTCCACTGCCCACCCGTGGTGTCATTAGAGTGGAGCGACAATGACAAAACTTCAAGTGGCATATAATGATGCTCGGAGAACTTAGCTTCAAACTCCCAGGGGGGGCAGCGCCGGTGAAATGTTCGTGGCAAACACTGTGCCCACTTTTAATGCTGTTCTGAGAAATGTTCTGTATAGATTCATGGGCAGACTGGCTGGGGCTTTGAACACGATGATTGTGTCTCTAACTGATATCTCTCAGAGTGACACAAGGGACTCATCTTGCTTCTGGAAACATTGGACCCCAAGCTTGGATGTACCTGGACCGGGACCAGTAAAGCCACTGAAGACCAGCCGACTCACTTGTCTTTTTGTTTAATTGATTCTTTCAGAATAAC
>JAOPJI010000060.1:4751556-4754056 GCA_027122695.1 Merluccius productus
GACAGACAGACAGACAGACAGACAGACAGACAGACAGACAGACAGACAGACAGATAGATAGATAGATAGATAGATAGGACTTTATTCATCCCTGAGCATATAGGCAAATATAACAATGCAAATATCAGTATCGGTCAACATCTACATCTAATATCTAAGACAGTGGACAGCCTACCTGCGTCTTGGAGTCTGGGCGCAGCCAGGGGATCTCTCCGCTCCGCCTCAGCTCAGCCATCTTGGCGTTGAGTCCGTGCGCCAGGACGATGGTGAGCGGCATGCACTCCTCCGTCTCGTCTGTGGCGTAGCCAAACATCAGACCCTGCCGGCCACGCTCAGTGTGAGTCACATATTAACACGTTAAAGGTGCTGTATCGGTATGGTTCAAATATATAATATAATATATAATATATACATTTCATTTTAGTGTAATTCATTAAAAGTTAGAAATGGCAACGCCACGCGTCAGCTATTAGTGTGGAAACTCTCGGTTCATTTTCGATTTCCAAGAGGGCGTAATCAACGGGCCTCCGGACGCGATTGGGACGGACCTACGACCAATCAGAGCAACGAAGCGTGTCACGTAGCACAGAGCTCAGGTAGATAAACAGTTGTGATTGGCCCGACCCAGGCCGGGTCAGCTGGAAATCGGTCTGAACGGGAGGGGGGGGGCCCAGACCATCTTCCAGGGCAAATAAACATGAGTTCCCAGACTAGGTACTACCTGGTCTCCTGCTCCGATGTCTTCCTCCTGGCGGTCAACATGGACGCCCTGAGCGATGTCTGGGGACTGCTGCTCCAAGGCCACCAGCACGTTGCATGTCTTGTAGTCGAAGCCTGAGAGAGAGGTTAGAGAATAGGAAAGGAGACGCAAAAAGAGAGACGAGACCATTTAAATGACGTTCATACAGTAGGTCAATCTTTAACACACACACACACACACACACACACCCGCACACACGCACACACACACTAGTGAAAAGGGTCACGGGGGACTAGACACACGTACGTACGTTCGTGTGATTATTGACTAAAAGTCCCACGTGTCTGTACGTACGTCTGTGTTTAATTAGTACAACTGAACCATGCAGACCACGTGTGACGCACGTGTGACTCCTAAACACGTACGTCTGCGTGCGCATTCTGCATCATGCACACGCGCGTGCGCACGTGTATGATGTATCATTATTGTTGTTTTATCTGTTTTCGTCATTTAGTCTATTATTAATCGTCTTTTGTTTGAGCTGTATGTGTCATTCATGTTGTTTTACTTCCGTTTTTTTTTTTTATCCATTAAGGCGCTCCTCTGTGTTATAGGAACATGAATCACCATACAGCTAAAACAAAAAAACCGATGAATAATAGACAAATATTATCAGCCGATCATTATTAATAGGCCTGTTATTATACTAGTTTCATTGATTGATTGCCTGGAACGGCCTATCTAGTCTATTTAAGGCTACATAAATGACGAAAACAGACAACAATCATGATACACGTACACACGCACGCGCGTGTGCATGTGCATGATGCAGAACGCGCACGCGTGTGTCTAGTCCCTCGTGACCGTTTTCACCCCCCCATACACACACACAGTGAGTGTGTCTTGTTACCTTTGTCGGAGTTGTCGTATCCGATGTGCCTGATGGTGTCCCGCACCACCTTCTGGTAGTCCACGCTGGCCCGGGACGTGATCTCCCCGCAGAGCAGCACCATGCCCGTCTTACACACCGTCTCTGTTCACACCCACACACATCCACACTTAGGCTCACAGTGGATGGCACAGACTCAACACATGGCAGAAACCGTCATGTAGTAATTGTTATAACATTGTTATGCAAATGTATTGTGGGTTCACATTTAAGGATGCTACTGGTTTCTTTTATTTATTTTTATTTATTTTTAATTCAGACAACAAAATCTTTGTCCTGAATGAATGATGCAAACATACAACAATATAAAGGGTAATGCTACAAATGTTGTGTAATTGTGTGCTGTGCTGTTACCACTGTTACCACTCCTTTTCACTTATTTAGTTTGTACTTATTTTATTTCATATTATGCTGCTAAATTGCACGGTGCGTAATGTTGTATATTGCATAAACCTACGTTTAACTGCAATTTTTGTTGCATTTTGTCACATTTAGTATTTAGTTAATTGCTTGATTTATTTTATGTTAGGTTATTTAATTAAATCTTGAATCTTGAATCTGTGTGTATGCCTAATCGTCCTAATTGACAAGTCCTCCAATCATTGAGTTTAACATTGGACTGTAAAATATTGTACTCATCTAATTAAATATTGTATTCATCCAAATGTTTCTAAAGTCTATTGGTGAGATATAATGCTAAAATACCCAAATACATTCATCGTGACCTGATGGTATACTCCCAGTATAGACTGGCCATACTGGACACCTGATTATCCTCGGACCTAAAGCGGTGAGCGTTGTCTTTGCTGCCCTCTAGTGGCGGACGTTGCAACTCACCGCAGGCCACCTTG
>JAOPJI010000060.1:4759056-4773430 GCA_027122695.1 Merluccius productus
GGTGTCAGGGTTATAAGGTCGCTCACTTATATGAGATATGTAAAATAGAGCGAGAAGAGAGGCTTTTGTCTGTGCGGTCAGGGCCGGCCCGAGGCATAAGCGAACTAAGCGGCTGCTTGGGGCCCCCTGGCCACCAGGGGGCCCCCAATTTTTGCCAATATGATCAATATATATATATTGATCAATATACCTGCCTACAACAGCTGTGTCTCTGGTGTCAGCGTTTGAGTCATGTGCATAGACACCTTCACAATTTTCTGGTGACTCCGCAGTGATTGGAGGGGGGGCCCCAAAAGGTTTGAATCAAATTCTGTTTAGGGCCCCCAAAAGGCTTGGCCCGGCCTGCGGTCTCACAGTGTTTCTCAAGGTGGCGGGTGGCTGTGTGTTCTTTATAGCTGTAGTGTTTTTTTTACATGTCGTCGTGGGAATGAACTGCAAATGACCTGGGTGGTGGTGGTGGTGGTGGTGGTGGTGGTGGTGGTGTTCTGTGTCAGGTGAGGGGCACAGACCACATAGCGACGACAGGCGCCACGGTGGGGGAATCGGAGGAAGGGGTCGACGACGACTCTTCCCCCGCCGAGGTCCTGAGCTCTCAAGCTAAGGAGGAGGAGACACGGGAGGAAACTACGCCGCGTGACACCTCTGAGGTGGACTCGAGTCCCACGGAGGACCGACGAGGAGAGGAGTCCCTGTTGAGCTCCGCGGTGCGGCGAGATGCGGAAGAGGTAAACGGGCTTGTTGTCGTTGTTGTGAAAAGTTGAAACGGGCATGAAACAGGGCTGAATTGGAGTTGAAATTCGATCCTGCATCGCGTTATGGATCCCAACCTACAGAATCGGCCAGCTTAGATCGCTCTGACCTATCTAAACTCTGACCGAAGGGAAGAAGAACAACAACAACAACAATGAGAGACAGAGACGCAATGCTTGTTTGTCTCTTTCAACAAAGAGGAGAACATGCAGGGAAATATACAGGAAGACAGAGAGAGAGAGAGAGAGAGCAGACTGGCAGAGAGCTTAGAGAGACGAGGCAAACCGAAGACAGGTTTGATATACGATTTCAGACATTGTTTTGCAAGTGAAGTGAAGGACAAAAGGTTATTTTCTAGGACGTTTGGACCGGGCAGCGGCGCACACAGGTGTGGAACAAGGGCGCCAAACCTGAGACCCGTCCAACTATGCAGGCAGAGAAGGTTCTGTTCTTCTGACAGGAGAGGAGAGCACAGCCAGAGGAGTCAGAGCACAGCTGGTAGGAACAGACAGCCAATCGGGAGTGGACATTAGCAGAGAAGGGAAAAAAGCATGGAGATACAGACAGTGGCAAAGCGACTCGCTCCATAATGGTACTGCTTTCACTCCTACGATTACACCAGACGGCCGCAGGTCAAGAAGAACCCGGTGCCGTCGATGCGGTCCAAGCGGGCTTAGTCTCCGGTCCGGAGGATGATGGTCCCCTGCCGGAAGAGGAGGAGGAGGATCAAGGGTCACACGCACCTCCTTCTTCCAGTCCCCCTGATAATCAGGATCGAGACAAGGTTGTTCTGCCAATATATTGGCCTTTACTACTCAACTCGTACAGACTTTCAAACACATTTCACGCAAAGACACACAAACAAACAAACACACACACACACACAAAAGACTTCGGTACAAAGGAGGATTACAAGATTGTGGCAGCGATGGAGAATCAGTCATACAGAAATACAGAGCAGACCCTAACCGGTGTGTTGCTGGTTAACCCAGGAGGAGGCAGACGGGCCGCAGACAAGCAGCCCGGCAGATACAGCGGCGCCGAGTCAGAGCGGCGCGCCCGAGGAGGGGCCGGCGTCGGAAGAGGTCGAAGCGACATCACAAGGGGGGGCTGAAAGCAATGGGGAGGAAGGAGCACCTGAGAAGGTAGACGGCCACGCTGGTATGAAAGGCGATCGATTGAGATCTTCCCAGACGTAACTGGGAAAATGTGAAATGTGTCGTGTATTGGGAAATCCACGTGATTGGGTGTGGCCATAGAAGTGTCCGTATAAGATATGCGCCCCAGCTGGATTGCCTTTGATATCGTAATAATAATACGATGATAAATAACTGGCTTTTTTTTCTGTTCTTCTTTTTGCAGGAAGAAGAGAGAAAAGCAGAATAGAGAAATTTGACCACGATGCAGTTGTTCTCCATTATCCAGTCTCCACTATATATAACACATATAAGTTATATAACTTGGCCAACGTTGACACACCGATAACTGTTATCCTGACATGCATGGGTTTGAAATAAACGTTTACCGAATGAGTGCAGTTCAAATCAAATCAAATCAAATCAAACTTTATTTCTATAGCGCCTAAATTCGCAATACAAGGTGCTTTAACAATACAATGAAAATACAACAATGCAATGAAAATATAACAATACAATGAGAATACAACAATACAGTGAAAATAAATGATAATTTAAGGAAAAGATAGTCTTAGAAATAAGAGACATGGTAGAACAGAGATATCAGCGTATAGAACAGTAGAAAAGGGTGGATGATATTTTATTTTGTTTTTATTTTTAAAATGATAAAATGGATTAAAGGGAAAGCTGAGCTAAATAGGTATGTCTTAAGATATCTCCTTATCTATTTAAAACGCATTGTTTCGTGTGTGGTGGTGATGTGATTTTCTACTTTCAACTTTGCCCACGAAAACGAAAGAAGTCCAAAGGTTGTTATGTTGGTCACGTGACTTTGGCTGCGCGCCTAATAGCTGATAGAGGCTTAATGCGGTGCGTCAGCTGAGCCGCCTCACACAGCTGCCTGCAATCACTGCGGATCAGGGAGCTGTTTGTTTGGTGGAGACGACAAACACACACACACACACACGTCCATTAAAATAGATCTGGATGGCACTGAGGATTTAAAAGACAGCAGCTGATAAAGGTGCGGTTTACTAGGAGTGGATGTGTGTGATTTATTTATTTATTTATTTTGTATTTTTTTGAGGTGGTTGACTGGGTGGCTTTCTTAACTTGGTGTTGTTCACAAGATGGCGATCATAGCCCGTGTCGTGGGCGCGGCCGTGGCCTGTCTCGCCGCCGTGCTGAACTACCTGACCGCCGTGTTTCTCACCGCTCCGCTGAAGGCGTCCCTCGCGCACCTGGAGGAGACGGAGCTCACCACGCTGAGCGGAGGTGAGGAGGGGGAGGGGGATGCCGCCGCCGGTTATGATGGTGATGATGATTTTTTAACTTGAGCATTTTGTTATTCCTCAGAAAAAAATACATTCAAAGCTAAGTCGCTGTGGGCCGACTCCGGGGCTGTCATCATGGCCGTGCGTCGGCCTGGATGATTTTTGTGCAGAGAGGTAATTAAAATAATTAACTATCATTTCAATCCCATCCCGTCTTGATGTTTTTTCAGGGGCGTCGTGCCCATTTAATCTGAGGGGGCTTGTGCCCCCTCAGATTAAGCAGTAGGTGTGCTTTACCATCATTATTGGTACTTCAGTGACTTCATTATTGGCAGTAGGGATGCAAGAAATACCCAAATACACGGTCCGCATCTCAGCGAGTACTCGTTTGTACTCGCTGAGATTTTTTTTGTCCGACTCTAGTGCTGCCTGACTGTTTCGTTTGGAAACCGCCGCTATCTGGCACACGCCGGGCCTCATGGTTCACCGTCACGTCGCTAATTCAGAGCGTGAATATCAATGTATTTGGTGAACGCCTGACTTCACGATGGTTGCTCGCGATCGCGTTGCGTTGTGCCCCCCTCACGTTTAGGGTGCATGACACCCGGTATTTTACTCGATATAAAATGTGTAGGAGGCTGCAGAGCTGTCCTCTCTGAAACCCCAGCTGGACGAGCTGGGGGTCTCGCTCTACGCCGTCGTGAAGGAAGACGTCGGCACGGAGATCCAGAACTTCAAACCTTACTTCAGCGGGGAGATCTTTTTGGATGCAAAGGTACGCCGGTGTTTAACGCGCCTGAACCGATTATTCTGTCATCTTTTTCAGTCACAAGGGAAATATCTTTTCCCTTTTTTTTTTAAATGTCATGATGCAACCAGTCACAGTATTCCAGCATTAATGCATTAAAGTAATTCAATGTCTTTTTTAGAGTTGATCTCTGAAGAGGATTCACAGCATAGCCATTATCCCCCTGTGTCTTCTTCTTCTTTCAGAGACGGTTCTACGGACCCCGCGAGCGGAGCATGGGTCTGCTGGCGTTTTTCCGGGTCGGGGTGTGGGTCAGCGGTTTCCGGGCCTTCAGGAACGGCTTCGCGGGGAATGTTTTCGGGGAAGGGTTTATCTTGGGTGGGGTCTACGTCCTGGGACCAGGGCAACAGGTAAACCAATCTACCGTGAAGTCATTTTAATGATGCTGGCTTCTTCCATATACTGTACTAGGCCATCATCTCTTGCGTGTGAATATAGGGCCGACGCATCTCGTACGTGTAACAAATCTGCTTTATTAATCCCCTTGGCGTCATTTTTCTGGCATCGTGTGTTGCAGGGTATAATGCTGGAGCACCGGGAGATTGAGTTTGGGGACAAAGTCAACATTCTGGACGTCCTCAAAGCTGCGAGGCGGATACCACAGGAGCTCGTATCTCTGGAGAAAAGATAACGCCGTGGAAATCCGGAGTAGCGTTTTTAAAACCGAAACGTTTTCGGTGACATTTCACATGAATTTTGCAGGAAATCTAGGGTAGACTTGGAAACTATTTTAGTTTTCATATGGTACTTTGGATTTCCTATGGAGAAATTGGTCAAAAAACGATCACAAATGTGCCTTGTCCAAGATTAATTTTATGGAGAAAAAAAAAATGTGGTCTGGTTTTTTTGATTGCTTCAATGGTATGTTAAGTCAGGAAGTTTACAGAAGGCCTCTGCCCCTTGAGCTTCCATCTTGTGTGTGTGTTGACTGCAGTAAGGGGATCTGGGAGTGTTTATGATGGCCTGATTGTAAACTCTTAATGAGGCATCAGGCCTGATGTCCCGACCGCCCGGCGAAACCTCTTGTTGCCGTCACCTCCTTTCAGATGTGGATCCATCCGAAGCCATGAGAACAATAAAGGTGTAATGGTCTGCTGTATCTGTGGCCCGTGTGTTTTCATTTTGAAACCGTCCGAGATGATCTGACCTCCTTTTTGAAGGCAACTCTTAATGTTATTGTCACATTCTGTTCTGGCAAGTTTAGCCTAGTCCCTTTCTGAACTTGCAGTTAAGCTCCCATGACCAAACTCTTCCCTGCTTAAATTAATCACTTGGCATACCAGTGAAACAGGTTATTACATGTGTTTTATATGGCTTTACTACAACCTAATAAGTCTTTTTTTTTTTTTACATTTTTAAACTTTTTAAGATTGACGTGTAGGCTTACCGCTTGGCTTCTCCACTTCCCATGAGCTGGAACATGCTAGACGGGAAACGTTCACACACAGATAATGTGCAAACTCATGTGCACAGTGACTTGCAAGTCATGACTGCATGTCTCCCACTCTGCAAGTGTCCAACGGTGTCTAATTATCAGCCCAATGTGGGCTGCTTTCGAGGCATAGCAAAAATGGAGGCATAATTCCTTCGTTTTTTTTTGTTGTTAAACCTTTGACCCACTCTAAAATAAATTTGAAGAGGCCCCAGGTCACAAGATGCATATTAAATGATGTTCATTGCATTGATCCGTTGTCTCTTTGAAGGCAACCAGTCGGAGCTAGTGCAGAGAAGTAAAGGGGCAGGGCTGTAGCGGGACAGGGGGGGGGGCATTTCATCCTTACAGATTTATCATGTTTTTTTAATTTTCAAATAACGTATCAAATATATTATGTAGATTTAAGATTTGTGTAAAATATTTTGTTTCAGTTATTTTCTGATGTTCTTAGCTGCTGTTGGTGTCGCCATTATGTTCTGCTCTGCCGGCAGTAGCTGTAATCCCTTGAGGGCCCCTATGGCCAGTAACTTGGAGCGTCCTTGCTGTCGGGCACCGAAACTTTAAAAACGAGTTAATAAATACAATATTCACTGTGACTGAATATTGGCTGTCCCTACTTGACCTGAGGGGTGTAGAAGGTGTGTATTTCAACGTGGCCTTCGTGTTGAGAGAACTAAGCAGACAAAGAGCTCTGCACGTCTATGAGCAGGTTTCTCCTGTTTCTTCCCCATAGTTCCTCATTCCCACAGCTGTGGTTTCGCTGCTTTCATCGCAGACGATTTAAACCTCAGCAACTTACAGCAAAAAGGATCGGATGCCTTGCTCTTAAGATGCCAACAGCTAGACTGTGGACGTCAAGATTCAAACCCACAGCCTTCCTGCAAGGAGTCAACCAACTAGACTATAATCATTTTTACGTCTTTTTTGGGAATAGGATTTGTAAGCAGGTGAAAGTTTGTTCGTAACTAAGTCAATCAAACCCATTTATTTGTTTTAAATGCCGCCCACGCACCACTGCCGAGACCTGCATCCAGTCCCTCGCGGAGGAGGAGGAGGGAGTCCACAGGAATTCAGAACGGCATTCCGATGTCTTTAGACACCAGCCACAACAAACTGAACGAGCGAAGACCTTCTCAGGAAAGGACGTACGGCCCCCACCACCACAGACCCCTATGTTAGAGGGGCCCTTTAACAGTAAGCAGTCATAAGGCATTCATGACTGAGCGTTGTTAGTGTGTTAAGTGTTATTAGAAAGCAACAATACAGCAGCAGCGTTATTTTCCCGCACATGTCCACCACCCCCCCCCCCCCACCTCCTTCCCCCACACATGTGGAGGGGGCTTCTGGAATGGACCTGCCTAGGAAGTGCTGACCCTTCCTGGCCTCCTAGACAACATACTGCGCCAGACAATAGGTTTGGAGATAGCTTGGCATCATATACGGAGTTGACGAAAGACAGAACAATTATAATTCACTGGCCATTCTGCGATTTTAGTTTTTCAGAGGAAACCACGAGGTCAGACAAACTATTTATAAAACCACATTTAACGCCGCATGCTGAGAGAGATTAAACAATGCAGCATTATCTACAGGGCGACAGCAGGGCCGCCTGGTATTGACTCAGCCATGCGTTATAGTTGAACGGCGCTATTCAACGAGATGTGTGGTTTACCACTCTTCTATTGGGTTAAGGCCATTCTAACATTACAAGGATAGTCAGGATAATCTGTTGGAAAACGTAGAGATTAACGTCGTGTGGATGTTTCGCCAGGGAAACACGGAGAGGAATCAACTAAACAAAAAGACTGCAAGTATTTTTCTGTGGTTAGGACCGCCGGGGCAAACCTTGAAACATGTTTTGACCTGACATCCAAGAAAGACGTGGATTTTGAAGCTACGCCAGTTATACAGAATACCTGTATTTTAAACAAAGTGTAAAGGAACAGGTTTCCTGGTCATCTCTTATTTATTTTATTTACCATTAACGAAAACTAAAGTCACAGTGGTGCCGAGAAGTAACAGTATGGTTAGGAAAAATGAAAAATTCCTTGAAAAAGTTCCAGGTTGTTTCCCTTAATGACACCAGAAGTACACAAAGTCTTTTCCAAAAGCACATTCACATTGTATAAAGGAGGAACGTTTTATTTAATCTTTATTGATACTGTCCTTGGATCCGGCGAGACTGTGTGCGGGTGAGGTGGGGGGGGAGGGGCTCTTGAGCGTCAAGGCCTCGCCGGGCTGAACCAACACCACCACGTTCTCCTTCTTGGGCAGCCAGAAGGCCGGGTACAGCGGCTCCAGGAACTCCGCCCGGTACTCGTGGATCAGGGTCATGGCGTCGGCGGACACGCCGTAAAACGCCAGCAGGCCCTGGACGTAGTCCAGGTAGACGCCGATGCGCGCGAACTTGTCGGCGCCCAGCGGCGTCTCCACGTCGCTGTGCCAGGCCGAGAAGGTGCGCCCGTTCCACTGCAGGCACCACGAGAAGTCGTTCCCCGTGATGCAGCTGTTGCTCTCCTGGCCCTTGCGGTCGATGCTCTTGTAGGTCAGGCCCACGTGCGCGCCGTCGCCGCTCACCTCCACCTCGAAGTACTTGCGGCCCAGGTAGAAGCTCTCGGCGGCCAGCACCTGGCGCCAGTTGTCGAAGCGCTCCGGCAGGTCGGGGTACGGGTGCTGCCACGGCGTCGTGTTGGTCGCCTTGCGGTTTTCCTCGGTGAGGCGCAGGAACTTGTGGGCGGTGTCGCCGTCCAAGGTCACATGACTGGCGTCTGGAACAACGGTATAATGTGTATCAATAAAACACACCAAAAAAACACACAAAGGATACTGATACTTATTATCGGGATACTTATTATATGGATATTATACTTTAAATTTGAATTGGGGTTTTTATTCGAATACTTACACTTCAGGAAGTCGTCGCGTGTCTTTGGATCCGGGATGGACATATTTTGTTTTGCTGCGACCATTTCGTGAACCGTGGTCTTTATGCCCATCTTGTCTGCGGGGGGTGGGGAAAGGGAAGGAACGTCATTACTGTACATGTTTGGTGTCGTGTCCTTCACCTGGGATTAAAGGGTGACGCGTAGATGTTTTTGTATGGCACACACAAACAAGGTGACTCAGTGTGTGGTGTGGGTGTCGCTCCAGTGACCACATTCAGACGCACGGGTTTCACAGGTGAGCGCTCACTCATCGGCTGAAATTCCTCCACCATCCGCTGCACAAGTCTGAACACACCCATTGGCTAAGGGGAATGTGTACATTCAGTGCTTGTTGTTTCCCTTCATCGTTGGCTCAGATTATTATTATAACACAACTTGTTCATGTTGATGAAGTGTGAACTGAACTTTTGGAAGCTTTTGACTGTTGACTGACTTGTTATAAACAAACACACACACACAGGATATCCTGCACTGAACCTTGAGTCTTAGTTTGTTGTTTCATTATTTACACAGCCTGGATGTGATGTTGCTTTGGATGAAATTGGCGAATGGATGGAAATGTGTTTTCAGACTTGAGACTTACCATTTTTGCATGTCTCTTTAATCTTATCCACGTACGAAGACATGAGCTTCTCGCTCATTTCCTTCGTGGAGTCCACAATCGCGCGGCTAAAAGAATGTAACCGATCCATCAGACCGATGTAGACCCCCGGCAGCGAAATATCCAGTGTCTCCTTCTTCCACTCAGAATACTCCTGTAAAGAAAACGAACAACACAATTGTTTAGTAATAATACTTTTAGTAATATATCATGACTCTTATCTTTTCTCTATAATCCGACCATTTTGTCACCAACTGGCCTTCAGACATGACCATGACACTTTTGTAGCAAACAATCGGTCTATTCTGTCGTTTCGCTGGTCCAAAACATAGCATTTTCTAAATATCACCATGGTTACGTACTAAAATACAGTATTAGTCCTAATAACAGATGATCCACAGATCAAAAATGCACATTTATTACCACATCACCTGTAGGAAGTTCACATCGTTTTTGTTCTTGGAGATCTTCTCCACCTGGGTCTGGGTCTTCTTCAGCTCGGCGCACCTCTGCTCCAGGTGAGCCCGGATGCCCTCCGCCTGTTTCAGAGACTGCTTCTCCTCGCTCTCCAGCACCTCGGTCACCTCCTTCTTGGCTCGCTCCACCACCGCCTGCAGCTCCGCAAACTGGCTCTCTATCACCTCCCGTACCTCCTTCACTGAATTCTGGAGAGCAAAGGAAACACACACCCACGCCGTTTTAATTAACTTTGATCCGGCGTGTGTGTTTTTCCGGTCTCTCGCTTTTTGTGAGCTGTGTGCGCCGGTTTTACAGCCCCCGGAGCGAGGAGAAGAACAACATGACAAGATCAACAACAACAACAACAACGGCGAGGGAGAATAAATATGAGTCATACGTTTTTTATGTCATAGGTTTTTAGTTATGAGGTTTTTTTACAAAGAATTTGACAAAGCAATAAATGAAACTTGTAACTGAAACGGATATCGCTTTCTCCAAAGTCCCACCCTCTCCCTCGCCGATAACGCTCATGTGGAGCGCCCCGTTTCCATGGCGTTCGGCCTTGACATGAGAACGCCGGGGGGGGGGGAACGAGGTTGGGCGGATGTACGAAGCATTGGCTTTGGACAAAGGGACACGAAATACAACCAACAAAGGAATGTCTGGTTGACTCATTATGCGATGACATCACCCTCCACCCCCCCCCCCCCACCAGGTGGGGAAACCAGTCAGGTGCTGGGCGGCGCCGATACCTCGAGGCTTAGGGACAGCGGGGGCGTACGGTGTTAAGAATAGCCAGCGGTGGTTCTCGTCTTAACGAAGCTATACGTTTGTTTGCATTCCTGTGACATGTTACACACACACACACACACACACACACACACACACACCGCTAATTTTTGACATGACGAAGTGTGGGGGGGGCGTGTGTTTCTCAGTACGGTACCTCGATGGTGACGGCGTTGACCTGGAGCTTGTTGATGGCGTTCTCCGCCGCCGTCACGGTCTTCACCATCTCCACTTGCTTCTCCTTCAGTTCGCCCTATAGAGATACACACGTCAGGAGTAGAAGTCATTACAAAAAATATATTTTGCTGGGGTTATTAATTATAACTTATTTCATCAGACTGCTACTTTATGACAAATGAAGCGTCCTCGTATTTGACAATAAGAGACCAGAGGAGGAAAAAATGCAGTATATTGAATTTGGACAGGAGGATTCTCTCTGAGAGTCATGTCTGAATTCCTCAGACAGGCCCGGGCGCAGCAGCGGCGGCTGCAGGTAACATTCTTATACTTCAACTCCAAAAAGGAAATTCGCTTGGAACTAGATAAGCGCTCGCTCCAGAGAACCTGTATATGTTTCTGAGTGTACATCTAATCACAACCGTGATCAACTGTGATTCATTCTCTTCACTCTCAAAGACACTAATGGGTAGAGGCAGCGCTGATCACATTTCAACAGGCTATAAAGACCTTTTCTTCTTTTTTCCCCCCCATATAAAGTGCAGACAAAGCAGCCCAACCAGTCTGTGTACTATAGCGCACATCCACATACAGAACTGAACACACTTTAGGCTATCAACGCTGTCCAGAGCGAGATCTTCAGAGCACTAATTTTGCAACAGGACCAAGTTGCGGTTATGAATTCACCATGATCAACAAGCTGGGCAACTTTTTTGTGCAACGGCTTCGCATTCTGGGACACGTGCAAAGGATTTGACTTTGTGTTTGGCTTGTGTGTCCACTTGGCCGGGGCCGATTACATGTAATGGTAAATAAAATGTTCTGCAGGGGCGTATTATCTACAGAGTAAACATAGGCCGAGATCAGTGTGCTTTAAACACAAGCTCTGGTGGTTATGTAACATCGACGGTACGCAATGCTCGGATGCCGTCAGTCAAACAGTCAAACAGTCAAACGGCCTACGGTCAGTGGCCTATTTTTTCGACTGTTGGATTGAAAAGACGGCAGACTAAATAATGTCGAAGTGAACCACACATTGTTTTTAGGGAAACAGACACCACAGAAAACAAAAGAAGGCCGTCTGCCTTTTGCTCTCAAAAACAAAACTGAAGAACGGAAGTGAGTGCATGGCCACCAGAGATAACCTCATTCCAACCACAAACATGCCAGTGATGGAAATGACTGAATATTGAAACAGTAAGTATCGCAAGTATCGCTTGAAGTCCTGCGACAGCTCTGTTTGCAAAGCAGGTGTGTGAGCTAAAAACAAATCTCTTCTTTAATCTCACCACCACCACCAGTGGGGAATACTTGAACCTAGAGGTCAGTGGCCGTCAAAAAGAAAAGACAAATGATGCTTTTGCTGAAGCTTGAGCTCTCCTTGTGCCAGGCGGACTAAATAGATCCCAGCATTGAGTTTCCAGACTCATGACAGATGCAGCCGGTCCATGCTATTTTCTGACTCACTCAAACTCTGTGCAATGAGTCACTTTGTGTCACGTTATTGGATTTTTCTGCTTAATCTCCAAGAAGACTTTTAAATAGAAATCATGTGACCTGGGGCTGTGCGACATCTGATAGCAGGCAGTCCAAAAACAAACAAAACTACTTCAATGGAAAGCAAACTCTATGTCTTTTGATTTGCATATTGTTCCACTGCACCTATTGTCTCCTGTTAGTTTATTTATTTATCCTTAAAGTGATCCCACCCACTTTGACAGGAATAAAACCCATGTAGGCCTAGTAGTCAGATATAACCTGGGAATGGTGTGGAGCCTCATATAGGCCAAGTGGCAGTGCAAGTATGCAGATGGGCCCTTAAGGCACAATGAATCCCCCTGCTGTGTGCATGGGAGAGAGAGAGAGAGAGAGAGAGAGAGAGAGAGAGAGAGAGAGAGAGAGAGAGAGAGAGAGAAGAAGTAAGTATTTAACACAAAGCACCCATATTATAGACCCTAGGGGAGTTTAACCTGCCTCGATCCGCTTGCGCGCCTCCACCACCGGCACGGTTTTGTGGCCCCTGTGCTCCTCCTTGACGCAGTCCGCGCACACGCAGCAGCTGTCCGCCAGGCAGAACAGGTCCAGGGGCCACTGGTGGCCCTCGCACGTCCGCCTCTCGATGTCCAGCAGCGGCTCCACCAGCCGGTGGTTCTGGAACTTTTGGTTCTCCAGGTGGGGCCTCAGGTGGGCCCCGCAGTACGACACCAGGCAGGTGAGGCAGGACTTCGTGGCCCTCCGCGGGCTGTCTATGCAGGAGTCGCACACCACGTCCCCCGGGCCCAGGGGCTCTTCTTTCTCGAGGTCCTCCCCATCCTCCTTCTCCTGCTCCCCATCCCCCTGCTTCACCTTTTCTCCTTCTCCATCTCCTCCTTCTCCTCTGTCAGTCTCTTCGCCGGTCTGCGACGTCTCGTCCCTCCCTTCCCCGTCGGGCTTTTCGGGGTCCTCCGGTGCCATCAGGTCCTCCTGTATCTTGGTCTCCCCGGTGGCCCCGGGGTCGTCCTGACCGGGGTCCCCCTCTCCGCTGTCCGAGGTCCCAGGGGACACCGGGGCCACGACCACGACCACCACCTCTCCGTTCTGCTTGATGCCCATCTTCTCCGGACCCCCGGGGCCCCCCTTGTCCACCTGGTCCCCCTGGCCCCCGCAGGAGCCGCATTGGGTTGCGTCCGGCTTCATGGCTCCGGAACACACGGCGCAAAGCCTGGGATCCTCCTCGGAGTCCAGGACCGGCACTTTGGGTGCGGTGTCTGCCATGTATGGCTGTATGTAACTTTCGGTACTTTCTGTACTTTTCTTTTCTTTTCTTTTCTTTTGTTTGTGTCACCTCCCTCCCCACCGGAGACAGCCTCTCCTCTCTCTCCCTCCTCCTGGTCGGACCTACTGAGACTAAGTGGCTCAGCCAGCTGATACGCCCCACCTTTAGGAACGTGGATCACCGTAGAAAAGCCACACCTATGTAAATGTCAGCACATAATAACAGCTCTGCACCTCCTCATCCTCCTCCTCCTCCGCCTCCGCCGCCGCCGCCGCCCCGCTTCCGCATTGAAGCGGACGGACGACAGTGGAGCGGAGCGCACGTTTTACGCATCCCTGGCGCATCCCCAGGCGCCTCCGTGTCTCTATAGTTACGTCTCTAATCTTCAACGGGTCAGGGTAATCAATACGGGGCTGATTAGTGATTAGTTAGTGATCTGCATCTTGGGAAGAAGAAGAATAGGCATGTAGTCCTAATCAAGAGAAGTAGTAGCCTAGTAGTAGTATCGCTGTCGAAACGGAGTTGATTGAGTCGCGAGTATTATCTGTCGGCTGACAGATAAGCTCACGTCGGGTCCCCCTGGTGAAGACTTTGATGTTATTTGATCTCCGTGACGCCCCACGAGGCCGAAAAGCGAAAGCAAACTGACGTCACTGAATACAATGCTGCCACCTAGTGGCGGCGAGTAGCCGTGACACCACTAACACGCCGCAAAGCAGTTTTTATAATATTTAAAGGTCCCACTGATTTACCACCAGGTGTGATGTTGATTCGCCATTACAAGCCAAATGTCAAAAGCTACCCTCTAGTGACATCACAAGTGGGAGTGTCCACCCAGATGTACGATACATTTCTTTGCACCTTTGTATTGCAACTGTCTGTGCAACAGAAATTTCCCTCGGGATAAAAAAAGCTTCTTGAATCTTGAAATAGAGCAGCCTAGCAGTTGGTTCAGTCTACTAGGCTGGTAGGCTGATCTATCTATCATACACTTGTGATGTCATTAGAGGGTCGATTTTGACATGGCTTGCAATGAATCAACATCACACCTGGTGGTAAAATAGAGGACCTTTAATATATTATGGTATTTTTTATAGTATGACTATGGTAACACTTTAGATTAGGTATCACATATTCACCATTAACTAGTTGCTAATGTATGTTCAAGAACTTCCTTACTTACTATCAATAAGCAGTAATTAGGTTATTGAGGGAAAACTCTAATATTAAAGTTAATGGCCTAGT
>JAOPJI010000060.1:4799639-4814012 GCA_027122695.1 Merluccius productus
ACACACACACACACACACACACACACACACACACACACACACACACACACACACACACACACACACACACCTTGTTGAAGTCACAGAGCTTCCAGAAGAGGATGAGGAGTTCCTGGTGGAAGTGGATCTTCTTGGTGGAGTGGGGCAGGTAGGTCTGGGCCAGCGGGTTGTTCAGCAGCCTGGCCAGGCCTTTCAGGATGAAGCCAAAGTCCTGAGAAAACAAAGAACAGGCCACCGTATATACAGGCTTCCTTTCTGGTCACAGTGCATTGTTTCTGCTGACTGCCGTGTGTTTTCTTACCTCTTCTCTGTGTATTCTGGATAAATAATTCACAAAGAGATTATCAGGTCCCATAGGCTGCAAAGACAAAATAAAAACAAAGATTGCTTTTTCAAAAACGGAAGGTTTTAACTTTTTATTCCATTCCATGTAACGCACATCTACAGTTCCCTGCCCCCAGCAAAACAAAAAATCCTGTTCACCCAGATTTGAGCTTGTCTGCCATCAGACTTTAGATGTTAAATCCAAAGTCTGATGTGTGAGACTAGGGTAGGGCTAGGGTCGCGAATTAAGGTCAAGACTTAGGGTCAAAGTCAGGGGTACTACCACGTACTTCCTGGTCCTCTGAGGCGAAGGGGAAGCTGGGCGTCTCCAGGGTCTCTGGGGCGGGGCCGGCGGCCGGGTCGACCTCATGCTCCAGGGTCACCACCAGAATCTGCATGGCCATCTCCACCATCTGCTCCCGCTGGTCCGAGAACAGCAGGTGGTTGTAAGGGATGCCGTATCCCACCGGGTCATATGCACACACCACGTTGAGCAGCGAGGTGAACAGCGGCAGCGCATGTCTGGGAGAGAAATGTTGGGTGGGATGGGCCTAGCGGTCAATATTGGGATTTGAAAGGGAGATTTTCCAGGGCACACCCCGCCCTGTCCCACCCACCCCTACCACTGTCCACATACCCCTTACATTTAGACAAGGGTAGACACACAGTGAATCCTAAAATCACTGCGTGGCCACCACTTGCTTTAAAGCGTCGGCTAAATGTCATAATATAATGTTATAGTGATTAATCAATGAGTAATGTTGGCATAATTGTTCATTCCCGAATTTCAGCTTTCGGTAGGTCCCAATTTGATATATCACATATATTACACTTAAAGAGTTGGATAGACTATAATGTATAACGTATGAGGCACCAAGACACTGACATTGTTATATTTGTGTGCACAAAATATATAAGGGTGCAGAAAGAAAAAGATGAGAACTGCTGAGACCAGACTCCATGACCAGACTCGTGTTACCTGTTGTCTGTAGAGCAGAAGAAAGACACCCAGGGGTTCTTGCTGTCCGAGGAGGAGGGGGGGAGGTACATGGCCTCGGAGAAGCAGGTGAGGAGCAGCTTTAGCAGCTCTGTCCTAAACGCCAAACAAAGCATCGAGGGAAAAGTCATCGTTTCGCTAAAGGAAAACCAAACCTTAGAACAACTTATTTTAGATGCAAAGTGAGTGGTTTACATAGTACTGATATGGATTGATCCCGGTCCAAATCTCGACTTAAAGGGACCCTATGTTACCACCAGGGGTGATTAGCCATTACAAGTCATTTCAAAATTGTGATTGACCCTCTAATGTCATCACAAGTGGGAGTGTCCACCCAGATGTATGATGACAAGATCAGTCTACCAGCCTACCCAGTGGACTGTACCAACTGGTAGGCTGATCTATCCATCATACATCTGGGTGGAAACTCCCACTTGTGAGAGGGTAGTCACATGACAATTTTGAAATGGCTTGTTTGCTAATCTCACTCATACCTGGTGGTAAAAAAGGGGCCTTTTAAATGGACAAAGTTTTCAAGATGTAGGATAAGATGTAACTATGGACTCAAATTGTCTCTATAGGTAAAACGCATTATTGCATGCGTTAATTGTTGCTGTCAGTTTTGGGTTACATCAATCAAATGATCTCAAATGACACCCCATCAATCTGATTGTAGAGAGTGGAGACAGCCTGAACAATATAGCCCCCGTCCCTCAATGAATAAGCAAAGTGTCTTACAGACGTCAGTCAGAAAGCCTTTTTTAAATGTTGACAGTGGGCTGGGACTAGCTCAAACAGGGCGTCTGGTTTCTGTATTCAATCCATTGAGAGCAGAGGGAGCCTACCTGTTGAGGTCATGGAGGTAGTTGAGGGGCGGCGACTGAGCAAAGCCCACCCCTGCCTCCCAGATGTACTCACAGCTGTCCATGGACTGCATGTCCTCAGTAGACTCCTGTGGTACAGGTATTCCCCACATTAGTATATTTTACATTCCTTCAAATATACAAATGTATGCAACTCCCTGTAGGACCTCCCTTGGTATATATTATATATATTAAACATAAAAAAGAAATTCTTACCCACCGTTTAAACACTAGTAATTATAATATAATTGATATTTAACTTTATAATTAATATTTATAAACTATAAGGTAGGGCTGGGCAATATATCGATATTATATCGATAACGTGACACAAGACTAAATATAGTCTTAGATTATGGACATTTGTTGAGTATTTAATTCACACAGGAGTACACAAAAATAGGCTTTACCATGTGGTTACTTTATATAGACCCAAGGGTGAAGGTTTGATTTGGAAAGTGGTGTGGACATAAATTTGGTAGGGGGTCTGGGGGTCCATCCTCCCAGGAATCTTTCATTGCATTTCCTGCAATTCTACACAATATACTATGACTTTGGGTACTTTCTTGAACACAAAAGGTGAGAAATGATCAGTACAATCATAGCATTTGAACTTCTAAACAGTTAAATTCATAACAGACCCATCTCTTCGCCTCCCACTGCACACGTTTTTTTTTCCATGCCAAGAAGACGGCCGACTGAATTCCCGAAAAGAAGAACTAACAGTTATTATAGCCTAGCTGCTAGTCAGTATCCACTGAGTGGATTGATAACACCCCCGGTTGGCCACTATTTTCACCCAGCTGGACATTGTATGCGCTTGTGGAAAACCCTGAGTTTCAATGGGTTTCACAAGACAGAGGACTACTAGTATAGCATTTATATGCCTAACTATTTTTGTTTGCAGTGCTAACCTTAGCAAGACTATTACAGTTACTGATCTGTAGCACAGGGCAGCTGTGTCTTTCATATCACTCGATACCACTGATAAATCAACGTGTTTGGGCAAAACAGCTCTGACTCGACAGCCTGGATCATCTGATGTTCCGCTCGCCGGTGTTGAGTGCTCTCCTCTTACTAACACTGCAGTGTTTCTGATTCCTCTGCACCGCATTAATCACGTCGCTGCATGTAAAGGAGGCAGGAGAAAAAGCGAACAAACGACAATAGAAACTTATCCAGTGGGAACACACCCTTTGTAGAGCCGAAATTGTGATGGGGACAATTTTAGGTAATCAGAAAAGTGTCAGGGACATATCTCCACCGTCCCTACCATACATTTCACCCATGTATAGACCATTTATTTATTAAATTACCAGAAAACATGCTATATCGTGATATATATATCACGATAGCCGTATCGCCCAGCCCTACTATACAAGGAAGGGCTCAATAAAGGTATAGACTGTAAATCAATAACTGAATTAACACAGACTCATAGCACATTTTCAAATGGCTGTACATCACAATAAATATACACAGCCAAAGTCAGTACAAAATAACTCTGCTATAGTAAGAAGTCCAGACAGCTACAGTCATGCCATGTGAGTGAAGGAGGTTACAAGCACTTGACTTGGCATATACGTGCCATATAGATAACTACTGTTGGGCAGCCTATCTGAAAGCATTTGACTACTAGGTGCCACTGGAACTATGGCAGAGCTAGAGCAAATACCGCTCTGCCGTACGCTCAAACATTCATTTGGGCTTACAAATGTAAGCTTTCCCCATGTAAGAGACAAATCCTGAATTACAGGTATAACATTTGAATGTCAGTCGTAAAACGCAAGCCTGCGTGTGTGTGTGTGTGTGTGCGTGTGTGTGTGTGTCGTCTGCGCGTGTGTGTGTATACATTAGTGCAAGCCCTTGAAGCGATAACCGGGACAAAAATAACAGCCACTAGGCAATTTCCCTCCCATTATAACATGCCTCATTTAATGTGACATTTGTGTGTGTGTGTGTGTGTGTTGTTGTGTATGTACGTGCGTGTGTGCGTGTGCGTGTGCGTGTGCGTATGTACGTGCGTGTGTGCGTGTGCGTGTGCGTGTGCAGGGGGTGTTGGGTCAAACGGAAGCCGGCAGCATCTACAACACGCAGGTGTTTGCTCAGCGTGAATAAGACGTGGCCACCCTCTCTTCCTCCTCCTCCTTCTCCTTCTCAGCCCAGTTAACAAACACAGGCCCGGGGGCCACTCCCACACAGAGGGGACGTACGGTGACTTATTAACAGTGGTGGAAAGCTGCCCAACAAGGTGGTGTTTGTGAAGGCGGGGGAGAGAAAAGGGCTTACGGGTGTGAACCGCAACACAGGAGCTAACCAGCTGCTGCTGAGCTCAACGACACAAGCTTACACAGGACTCATTCCCAGCTACATCGCTTGGGGTCTGACTAAATAAGTGAAATAACTTATTTCACAGAGAGTATTTACTAAGAAGATACTTACCATTAACATTTTTTCCATACTTCATAAAAAACTATATTTTCTCATGTTACGTCACGACTAATGCTCCCCAGTCATTAGATATATTCTATCTTTTACTCTCGTTAACTGTATTTCTGACTGGATAGCGGCTAGGAAATGAGTCATTATTATTATTATACAGCATTATACAGTATAACAACAGTGTGTTTGTATGTCATGTGATTGTAAAATAATAATGTTCATTTATTTTTATTTGATGGATTGTATCTGAATGTATTTTGTCTTAATGTGATGACACATTCAATGTTATTATCCTCATTGATTTTGTTTTTACAAATCTGTCGTATGAGTTATGTGTGGACCCCAGGAAGACTAGCTAGACTAGACTACAGCGTTCTCTGCTAATGGGGATCCTTTAATAAACAAATAAACTCAGCAGGGCTGAATTCTGAAAAGCTGGAAGCGGTTGCCATGCAAACAGATGGCATGACAGAAGGACAGTAAAGGACAGATGGACTCACCGGGCCCTCCTTCTTGTGGCTCTGGACCGTGAAGTCTGGACAGAAGAGCAGGTCAGCGATGGCCAGCAAGAGGGACTCTGCCAGGGGCCTCGCATCCTCCGAGTCATCATCTGGGTCCAAGCGCTGGAAGAGAAAAAGAAAAATATGAAATAACTAATTTCTCTGAATTATGGATTTTCAGGAAAGGACATGGTAGTGTATTCAACTGGCTTTGGGCCGTTTCTGTCGTAAACTATATTAATATTCAAAACACATCAATTAAACATTTGATACTTCAATCTCCATCTCAACACTACATTACACTACAAAATTCCCCATTTGCCATTACAGTTTTCCACATTTTCCCTCAGTCTGGCACTTTAATTAAGAGTTATTCAATACCTGCTTAATTCAAGAGGGGAACCGAGGGAGGGGGGGGGGGGATACAATATAGGCAGTGTTTGGACCAGTGTCCCCTGTAGACCAGGTAACCAGAGAACCATGTGGCCTAGCAGCAGCAGCAGCAGCAGCAGCAGCTACATGAAGAGGCAGCCATGAGTGGGAGGGAAAAAAGGTTGAAATCCAGTCCTCTGAGCTGGCCTTGTTGTACCCTATATACACCCTATATAGTAGGACCCCTGTTCCCCAGAGACAACACAAACACTGCCCAGCGGTTGTGGGAACTGGGGGCTGGAGAGAGGGTTGGGGTGTTAGGCAATCACTGCTCATCTTAAAAGGCCCGCAAGCTTAGATGTGGAGAAACTGAACAGGATGCTGAGAGATCAAACTAGAAAGATGACTCTGAGATTGGGTAAGGTTCCTGTATTATGTGCCGCTTTCCGAGATCATTGGGAATAATGGATGGATTAAAAAGATCGAAAACATACACGATATAAATAATAACAATAGTTAATGACTTTCACAGCTAACTCGGATTGCTGGATAATGTAACCGTTTAAATGGCTGTGCCGGAATTTGAGACAAGGGCCCTTCGATTTAAGAAATCTTTTGGGAAATAAAAACATCTGAGGTATTATAATACTCTAGTTTAGTTTGCCATTTAGTTTGCCATTAGTTTAGTTTAGTTTTACCATTTAAAAAAATAAAAGGTTACTTGCACATTCCTTTCCTCTTACAATGCCATCCCAGAACTAAAGTGGGTTCTAATCACACTAGTATATATAGCGGAGCTTAAAATATCTTAAACAACTGTGCCAACATATAAACAACGGACTTATCAGAGTGTGGCATGTGGCTTTGCTATTCGTACATTTTCTTAGTAGTGGCTCGATTCACATGCGAGATAGTGGGGCTGATAGCAACAGGCAAAAACAGCTATTCTCAGCAGGTCCACCAGCACAGCCAACTAATCTAATACACACACCACTTCCTAGTGGACCCAAACCCTTTGCTTTTATCCAACGTTGCCTCTTATACCACTATGAGTGATTCAAAATGATGATGATAATGATGAAGTCCATCTCACCCCAGCCCTGCCAGCTCCGGGCACGTTGGACCAAAAGAAGCCCCTCCAGTCTGCGTCCTCGAAGATGTAGGGGAGGATGCGGGTCAGCAGGCGTGTACAGTTCAGAACGATCTGCCTCCCTTTGTCTGAAGGACAGCCCGAGTCAGCGCCCTGGACCAGCTTCTCCACCGCCTCAGAGAAACAAGAAAAGAAACGTCACACACACACACACACACACACACACACACACACACACACACACACACACACACACACACACACACACACACACAAATCACAGTTTAATGCCCAATGCTTGTGTGCTTGTGGCACTGTATGCCATTTATGTAATGCTTATTGTGATTGCATGCGAGTAGTGGGGATGTTGGACATGTTTGGATGTGTGCTGCTATCTTTTAACTTTTTCCATTTCTTTTCAGGCCTTCCCGCTTGCCTCAAGAGGCTTTGCCTTTTGCCAGGCAAATAACAATTTGTTCTTAATGACTTGCCTGGTTAAATAAAAGGTTGAATAAAATGTAAGTGGCTGGGGGAGAATTCGACTGGGTCTCTTCAGGAAGAGGATGAATGGTTTCTTAACTCTTCCAACGATGACATATTATATTAAAGAAGGGGATGCCATGGTTTTTATTACAACTACTCCTATTGCAAAAACAAAATCAAGCAAAGGTTATTGTTTGGGAAACTCCAGCTTAAATTTAAGGGCTCTTGAAAATGACTAATATATTGTGAACCCCAAAGATTGATCATGTTATGCCTTTCTAAAAACATAATGCTATATACATAATGCAGAATTCTTAAAAATCACATTAACACTGTAAGAGATACAGGACTACATCTCTTACAGTGTGAAGTTGAATTTGAGTTTGTGCGGTAAATATATTTCCATCATTTCCTAACCTAACAAGTTATAGAACGGGTAATATAACATTTATCTGGTTTAGTTAATTTGGCTATACTTTAGTGTACTGTATCGAATACAGCAAACTAAAGTACAACTGACTTAAGTGTATTCCCAAATGTACTCTTTTCGCCTGCTCCTCTTGTTCCAACAGCTTTTCTTCCAATCCAATTAAAGGCCATTTGTATCCGTTACATGTTCTCTGACCCTTAAAGACCCCAAGGGTGAGAATAACAAACACACTTGCATTCTTTGTACTCTGACTGTATCCAAGGTGGACCCTCGACTTGCTGGCCGGCGGGCAAATTCCCATAAAGAAGAAGAGTTAAGACTGTTCTTTGTAAAGCACACTTTAGAACCATGCTCACTCTAGCTATGTGCATTACATTACGAGTGGCATACAAAGACAACATAAATATATATATATATATATATAAATACTAGGAATATGAACACCATACTTTGGGTCCTAAATATGGATGAGTTGTTGATGATGCTCAATTCATTTGGGCCGATTTGAGAGAACTAGGGAAAACATAAACTTAGCACTTTCAGTGGCTCTGCTAATGTGTTTTCCATCTGGGATCAATAAAGTATCCTTTTTTTTTCTTATATTACCTTATAGCAGAGGGTTGCCAGGTTGGACGGGGATTCCTCTCTGACAGCCCGGATCTCTGCTGCAGGCACCAAAGCAAACGCGTCCTGGACGGTAATGGCGGTATCGGCCCAGAACTGGTCCCAGAACGCATCGTCTGACGCCTCGACGGGCTGAAGGACAAGGCAATGCACATCAGTGACCTGTGTGTGTGTGTGTGTGTGTGTGTGTGTGTGTGTGCGCGTGCGGCACCACAACCCAATCTTTGCACCGTTACAGGCAGGACAGTGTAACAGCTAGTATGGGTGTTGGATACTGGGAACTGGGTTCGATCCCCAATGTCCGCAATGTACATGTAGGCACTAATGAATGAGATGTATTTGAATTCACTTTAAGTCGTTTTGGATGAACAGATAGTAAAACTGACACAACCTTCTTCAATGAAAGAGGTATCCATTACACAATACATTATTATTGTAATAGGCTGACTATTTAATATCAGCTTATCAACTAATTTCACACTGATTCTAGGTTTTCAATCTGACCTTTCCTAGTGCAAGTATCCGCTTTATGGGCATAATCTACGTGGACATCAAGTTGAATTTGGGGACCATGGCTGCTGGACCATGTTATTGGCATGGCAGGTCGTTAAATAGGCCATGATGCACACAACATTGATATTAAAGGGTTAAAGGCTTTTAGGTTCAACCTCACCGTCCACCTGCTACAAGCAGGGTTCATGGATATGTTCGTCACTTGGTAAATATTGTATCCCATGTATGCATGTCAAACGTGTCTGTTTAGCGATTTTCTTTTAGCCTAGATGATGACACATTTTGTCACCGTCTTCAAAACCACTTTGTCCGACGGAATAGCACAGAAACGACACCAAACTAAGCTACAACTAAAACAATATTAGTCTAAATAAATCGGAAACACACCTATTTTTCCCCAGATATCTTTTGCCCGTAATCACCAAAGTGTCCATTTTACATTTCCACACGTTCACCTCTAATGATGCGTCTGCTAAACGACAATTTAGGCTACCATCTGGACCTCGAAATTCAACTTTCAAAAGAACCTGTCGGAAGAAAACACACGCAATAAAAAATAAGAGAAGCCCACGTTTTGAAAACAAACCTGTGTTTTGGTGGTCAACTGTATCACTGCCTTTCTAAAGTGAAGTTTCGAGTCAGCGTTTCCCATTTTCCAGAAAGTATAAGTGCGTCTGCCTGCAACACAACAGCGCTCGCGCACCGTCTCCCTCATCCACCTGACAGCTGCGCTTGCGCTCGCGGTCGCCGAGCAGCGCGAGCGAGCAGGATACTCGCCAGGCCACTTCCGGGATCTAAAAAAATATTTGTTTGCGCTCAATTAGACGTCATTTGCGGCTGATGACCGCAACGTTTTGACCCAACCGTCGTAATCACACACAACCCTCTCGGCTGTTCCCGTCGTCGTCGTTATCATCAGCATCATCACCACAGCATCCTCATCGTCCTCATCATCCTCATCCTCGTCATCCTCNNNNGAAAATGTATACATTTTCATCACACATGTCGTACAATCTAATATTAATGGAGTACGATTACTAGACCGTGAATAACCATAGACTTGGTTACACTGTTTACAATATTTGTATAGTGCATTTGATGTACCAAGACAAACAAAAACAGACAATTCATGTGAATATTATCTTGATTTTTGCCATTATTGGTGTTTATTATGGTGAAAATATAAATGTAAACAATTTAATTGACTTTTTTTTCCAATTTGAGGAATTGGGACAAGTCCAAGGAGTTCAAATGCATTTGAACTTATTACAAACTAAACACTTGGCTACAATAGCAAGCAATGTAAAGTAAATAAGACTACCTACATTCCTTACAATATGAATTAAATTATTTGCTCTGAACATATTGCATTTAATAGGATTTCTTGGATGCCAGTCCTTCAGGTTTTAAGGCACAGCTATTACATTTTGTTTTAGCTGCAACTACATTAATGTATATGTTATATTACCTAAACATTAAGTGCCCTTTCCTCCAAACCTTTCATCTGTCAAATAGGCAATGACACCAAACCAATCAGTAACCAATTAGTTGCAGCTATTAGAGTAGTAGAAGTAGTGGTACTATTATATATCAGTAGCATTGGCACAAGAACATATACTGATACCCTCATACTACTGATATTTGTAGTATGTAAAATATACTATTTCTATTGTTTACAACTAAATATCCAACACTAAAATTCAGTGTACTCAGTTATAATACTTAGCAGTTAGACATCAGTGTCAACTGATTATATGATATGATATTATAGTATATTATTATATGGTATTGGAGTGTGAGCTCTCTGTTGGGTAATTAGTGTATGTAAACGAGTCATATTACTAAGCCTGACTCATTCACGTTGGGTCTGCCAAAAGATTTCTTCACACTAAGTGGGCATTGCTGTAGCCAAAACTTGAGCCAATCATATCACTGCCTCTGCCTAACAAATGCACAATATCAGAAGACATAATAGACCCTGCAAGCAGAGACATGCAGCTGTGGATCAGAAGTCTCCCAGTTGGATTTGATTCTCTGCGCTAAGACGAAATGCACAAAACAAAAGGGCTTGGTTTTCTGTTGTGCGCCCTGGCCGCCTTGTCCACCACAGATGCAGTAAGGACATCATCATGCTATTTTGATTATTCATTGCTTTTAATTAATTAAATTGCAGATTGTACGCTTCAAAAGTAAATGGTGTGAAAGAAAGGCTTAAAAGTAATGTTCTTCTGTATCTCTGTAGGGATTGATCTCTGGACGTTCAGGTAAGCCACCTTTCCTTGCTTGAAGCTCAGACCGGATCGGCTCTGGTAACTCCGGGAGAGAGGCATATCTAAAACTCTGCTTTATTAATCTTTTTTCAGGAATCTGCCAAAATGGAGGCACATCTATTACATCTCTGTACACAGACGATCACATATTTTGCTTGTGCCCCGATGGTTTCCAAGGGGACAACTGTGAAACAGGTTAGTCCTTGCTTTATTTCTGCTTACTAAACATTTGAACTTTTTCTCATAAATGTAGACATCATAATTTCTGTACCATTTGGGCCATTCTATCTGCTATCTATTAGACACCAGTGCTGGCTGCTATAGGGGCTTGGGGGTGTTCTACAGAGGCACCAAGTCCAGATCAGAGAGTGGGAGAACATGTCTGGATTGGGACCTGGAGACCAGAGAGCGCTTCATGTCGTCGGATGTGAAGTCAGGAAGGCACAACTACTGCAGGTTGGATGCCAACACACCCAACTGACTCTACACTAAGGGTTAATGTGACCGTGAGGCTTATTCAATGTTTGGGTTTCCACAGAAATCTAGAGTACAGACTGCGCCCCTGGTGTTACGTCTTGAAATATGGCATCCCGGTCCAAGAGTATTGTGATATTCCCCTCTGTAACGTTCAGCCAGGTAAGTGTACTATGCTTAGAAGAGATGTAGAGATGTCAAATGTACAGATGTAAGTAACCTATTCTCATTTCCATTGGTTTTCTTTTGACATTGGGGTATTAAAGGTCCTGCTTTGGAAGATATTTCCACAACTTTGCCTCCATCCAGCGAGCCAGACATAGGTAAGGTCATTGTGTTTGAAATCCTTCTGTTGAGGTTTTCCCCCCCCCCCCCAACAAAATGTACCCAATTCCAAGAAGGGTCTAAATGGTGTCACTCCCGCACGCAGCATCAACATGTGGTCAACGGAGTAACAGAAAGCCGAAGATCGTGGGCGGAACCATTACCACTGTGGAAGCCCACCCGTGGGTGGCCGCCATATTCTGGCATAGCAAGTCTAAACAGAGGGTGTTCCGGTGCGGAGGCAGCCTGATCTCCCCCTGCTGGGTGCTGACTGCCGCCCACTGCTTCCCGCGCGGGTAAGAACCGACTCATGCTCAACAGTAACTCCAGCAGGTGTTTGGTTGGTGGGGAGGATGATCGTAATATGAATGACTCATTAATGTATTTTGTCCCCCGATCCAGGGCACGGACCAAAGTGCGCCGCTTATCTGTCCTTTTGGGGAAAAGTTTGTTGAACGTGACCGAGCCATCCTCAGAGCAGTCATTCCGGGTGGAAGAACTTTTTCTCCATGAAGGTTTTGACAACAGCGACGGGAACTTTGACAATGACATTGGTAGGATTTTATCCAACATACTGTACCGCCACTTCATTTGTCATGAATTTGATAGGAAAAACTTTTAACATTTTGAATTTTGAGTTTCATACGATCTGCTGTTCTCCAGCTTTACTGAGCTTGAGGGCGACGTATGGGCAGTGTGCAATGGAGACCAGCTCAGTCAGGCAAATCTGTCTGCCACCACCTGGACAGAGCCTCCAGTCAGGGATCCAATGTGAGATAGCAGGCTATGGAAAAGAGCGGAAAGGTGCTGATACATATCAACACATCTACAAAATCTGCAAAAACAAAACCTGTTGTGTACAGTTCTCCTAAAAACTCGTTTGTGTTTTTTCCCCAGGCCTGTGGTATAACTCCCAGTACCTCAGACAAGCCAAGGTCCTCCTCTTCCCTCATGACATGTGCGGGGGTAAGGAGTATTACGGCAGCCGTATCACAGGGAACATGTTCTGCGCCGGTCGTCCGGACTGGAGTCAGGATGCGTGCGAGGTATGCATCTTGCATATCCAAACTTGATGAGACAAGTTGATAATTCTGTTTTTGTGATGGTTTCCCTGCTGTTTGTTAACCACAGGGTGACTCTGGAGGGCCTCTGGTGTGTGAAATGGCTGACAGGCTGTACCTCTTCGGTATCGTCAGCTGGGGCGAGGGTTGCGCTGAGGAGTTCAGGCCAGGCGTGTACACGACCGTGACCAATTACAACCAGTGGATAGCGGAAAAAACTGGCCTGTCCTCCTTCACAGCTGGCTCCATGGTTTCCATGGCTCCTCCGAAGTGACCTAACAAAACAAAACACACTCTATCTGCTGTACGTGTGTGTGTGTGTGTGTGTGTTTGTGTTGGATGCATTTTGCATTATGCTGTCTGGTTCATTCAGTGCGGTATATAGGTAGTGCTGTGCTGTGCAGGGTTTTAAGTTGGGTCACGTGTTGTTTTTGCGTCAATATAATAAGTGATATTATCTGCAGATGTGAGAATTATTTTTGTACTTCACTCCATGAAGATGTTTTTTGTTTTTTTTACCATTATTGATCTGTTGCTGCTTTTCAATTGAATAAATGTGTTTATATTTTCCAATGTGCTTATTGTCATTGATTAATTATTTTGTTTAGAATTACTAGAATTCTAATATTTTAATAATGTTATCAATATTATCAACCTTCGTGTAGTGAACTCCAGCTAACCAGTCAGACAGACATGAGAGTTGTGTTGGACCAAAGTAATTAAAACAGATTCTAGGAACCAATCTGTAGAAACTCAATGAACACCAAGCCGACGAAACCCATATATGGACAAATTAAGTATTGCCAAGAGTCAGAATACAAACAGCTGGAGAAAAACAACGGAAAGATGACTTGATTATTAAACCATTCACATCTGTTTCTATAGAATAGATGTTTGTCTTATGCACTTTTTAATGCAGCTGTTTCGGGGAGTCGTCATGCAATGTCAATCTGTTTGCCTTTCTTGGTATGCTAGATTTCTAAAAGCCCTTATGTTGAAAAAGAAATGATGTCTCATCTAACAGCATTTAAAATTCCTGATGATATATTAGTTATAGTTACATATACCACATACAACAATAAGGCAACTTCCTGTAAAGGACATTTTTTTTAACGTTTTGCGATACATAACATCTTTCAAATCTTTAAAATTATTGTTTTTTTCCTCAAAAATGTATCATTCAATTTTTACAGGGGTCCTCCCGACCCACTCTGGGCAGGAGATTAGGGGAAGCCCCTCGACGGGATGCAGCAGCTGACACTGTTAAATAGGTTTCAAGGAACTGGGTCAGCAGGGGGGGATAAACACTCATTCACTATTTAAGGAATGTGGCTTTAAGGGACCTATGCAATTTACTGTAAACACTGGTCTCAATGTGCCAAATGTCTGCATTGCCAATCCCACTGTCAAGAAAAGAAGCCTATGTCCTGGTGTGTCTATTAGGAAATACTCATTTCAGTTGTTGTCTTTTTATTTCAATAGAATCATGTCATGGAAATATTCATTTGTTTAGATATCATTTTAAAAAAGTAGATAATACCCATATATATATATATATATACAACATAAAATGCATTCCAACACACACACACACACACACACACAC
>JAOPJI010000060.1:4814112-4825092 GCA_027122695.1 Merluccius productus
ACACACACACACACACACACACACACACACACACACACACACACACACACACACACACACACACACACACACGTACAGCAGATAGAGTGTGTTTTGTTATGTTAGGTCACTTCGGAGGAGCCATGGAAACCATGGAGCCAGCTGTGAAGGAGGACAGGCCAGATTTTCCCACTATCCACTGATTGTAATTGGTCACGGCGGTGTACACGCCTGGCTGGAAGTCCTTAGCTGCCGTAATAGTGCTTATTCTCACACAGGTTCTTTACACCATGAGGTATGGTCCTGTGAGACTAGGCCCATATTAAACACAGACTACGCCTGAAGAAGTTTAATGTGAAGTCTGCGGCTGCATCCCTCAGACTCACCAATAGATAGCAGCACTGGCTCTTTCACTTGATGCAGTGTGTCATGCATAAAGTGGAGTTGTAATGGGATATTATTTGCTTTAAGAGGACTCTTTACAGTTACACATTCCAATGCTTATACCCTGCTACCACATTATGACATGATTAATAGTCAAATTTGAATCGATTGCTTCATCATTATTTTCTTTCATCAATAACGTGTTGGCGTTGCTCCGTTGTGCAGACAGAAGAGGGTGCAACTGTGTTTAGGCGTCCGTCTGAAAAAGTCACACAAAAAAAAGATTATCAACACCATACAGCTTGTAAAATACTTCACTGTTCCTAACCGTGAGATAACAGTGAAAATATGTGAAAGGTTTAGGCCTAAGTGAACACTTTTTGTGGTCAATATAAGAGTTGCCTACACTGCTATACCGGGACATTCCCCCTGGACATAGCCATACCACAATCTACAGGCCCACCATCCTGCAGCTGATGATATCTGCAGTAGAAGAGAGCTGGGCTGCCAAGACCACCCATCCATCTTGACCTGTCCTCTCACATTCCACAGAACGCACACACGGGAGGGACTTGTCAGTAACTGGAGACCGGAAGCAAACTGCTCAGTCCCCCCCCTCTTTGATGTCTATATTCAGTGTGATTTTTAAACACACTATTGCTCTGGGAATAGTCCTGTGATGAAGACACATGTGGATCCGGTTGCTGCTTTGTAATAATACCATTTCTTCATTGGAAATGGTGAAAAGGGAGGTAAAACCATCTGAACATTTCTGGAAGTAATCACATCTCCCTTCTGTGGTCAACTGCTTCCACAAAAGGAGGAAACATATGTTCAGCCCATCCAAAACTATTGTGGTGGTGATGCGGTAGATGCAGTAGAATGAACTAAAAATGACTTCAGAACTGAAACTATAATTGGTGGTATTTCTGGTGTACGGTCGTGGGTGGGGCCAGATCATCTTTGAACTTTGTCTTTGCCAGTGAACAACAACTCTCTCACATCTTTCACTTATCTTTTCACTCATCTTCCAAAATATGTATGGTGAAATCAAAGAGAGGTTACAAAACTATGTTGTTGTTTTTTATATGGTTATCTTTCACAGGGAAACAGTGTAGACCCTACTCCTAACTCCCCAAGGCAGCATGTTCAAGCCCTTGTATGTTTATATTAGGGTTCACACTGCAGAGCAACGTCCTTGATTCCTTCATTTCAGACTCTTCCTTTTTAGGGAATGAGCTGCTGTCTTGTAGCCCCTCTTTTTTCTGTGGGAATTCCTCAGCTAGTTGGCCCAGCGGTTGGCTTTCTAGCCTCTAAAAGTGTTATTTCAGGGAGTGAGGGGATAGAGGACGATGGAATTGAAAAAATGTGCCACAGCTCTGTCTTGGCTTTTACTAAACAAACTAAATAAATGTGTGCGGTTCGCTCCTTTTTCTAAATTAAAGATGTTGAATCCATAGGCCTACATAGTACAGGCTATGCCAAAGCCTTTATGGTGCTATTGAGGTTAAGCATGGGTTTAGTTTTTTTTTAAGCGTATTATTACTTGATCTGTTAACTACACTAGGCCTACATTAAACTACATTTGTGTGGACTTGAGATGAAAAAAAAAGAAGAACATTTCATTCTTTTCATGACGTATGAATAATAATAATAATAACAATAACAATAATAAAATAATAATAATAATGATATAGTGATTATCGCCAGACTTTGAGTGACGTCTGAATCCCACTGCTTGCAACAGTAGGCGCATATTTCCCTTTTTAGGGCATGAGAATGTATTACGTAATCGAGGGAGCACTCGCATCTCTAGCAAACCCGACTACGTCCACCGTTGGGGGCGGGGCTTACCGTCTGGGCTGGGAGTGGCACCGGCGCGGGCCAATCGGCGTATGTGGGTCATGCCTTCCGCGGCGTCCATTGGCCAGCGAGGGCGGACATCGGTTTCATTGAGGTTTAGGTTGCCTCACTCATGACGCGGAGGCGGGTTTTTTTTCACGTTGATGGTTTCAAGGAGAGTAGTTGTACGTCTCCCCACAGGGTCCAACTGTCCCGGGAAACCAACACAAAAAGAAAAGTGAAGCAACTGAAACAAAAAAAACGGGGTAAAAACCGGGGGAAGGATAGCTGTTTAGTGTTTTTTTTTTCTATTAGATTAGTGAGTGGTCGAAAAGTTGCCATCATGCCGGTGTTTCACACGAAAACGATAGAAAGTATCCTGGAGCCGGTGGCCCAGCAGATCTCCCACCTGGTGATCATGCACGAGGAGGGCGAGGTGGACGGGAAAGCCATCCCGGACCTCACGGCGCCGGTGGCCGCCGTCCAGGCCGCCGTCAGCAACCTCGTCCGGGTAAGGGTTTCAATTTCCAACGCTTTGAGAGGTGGTGGTGGGAAGTTATGGGGGGAAACAGGCCTACCTGTCTGGTCCGTGTCCCCCCGCGTCGAAGTGCTCATTGTCGGGGAAGGTCATTTTATTTAAAAAGTTAGTTGTTACAAGGGGCAAAAGGGCAACTGACGCCCTTTTTCCCCCCTCCCTTGAAAACAAATATGCCCTGCCTCCTCGGCGGGCAACCACCACCACCACCGCCTCCTCTTGACGGCGGCATGGCTGACGATGCTGAACCCCCAGTGTGGCGACGCCAAGCCGGCTAGCGGGTCGCTACGTGCCGCCGAAACGGTTCCTCATGCCAACGTCTCCAGGGGCGTACTTGGTATTAGCTTGTTGATATCGCTAATGTCGACACACACACACACACACACACACACACACACACACACACACACACACACACACACACACACACACACACACANNNCACACACACACACACACACACACACACACACACACACACACACACACACACACACACACACACACACACACAATTTATTTATTTGTAACTTTTTCTTCAAGAAAGGGAAGACAGCAGACCACAAAACCTGCGTAACCAAAGCGAAGGGGAAATTCATCAGTCATGTCCGTTTGTATCCATGGCAGCGAAAAGTGATCACAAAAATAGGCATGGTAGCATATCTGGTGGAATTCACCTTAAAGCTAACTTAATCTATACATCAACCACAGGTTACAGGTTCATGTGGGTTTTTTTGAACGGAAATCTGCGACATCACCTGCCATAGGAAGCACAGCGCATAACACAACGCCCACTCTGCAGGAGTTGAGATCCAATCTCGGTGGGGAGTTGACCTAAAACCTGGCAGATAAACCAGCTCCATTGGGTTTGCTGTGCATGTTTTTTTTAAGTCTGACTTGCGTCCAAACTAGTCAATTCCCTTTAAAAAAAAAAGAAGAAAAAAGAAGTGGTTTAGTTTGTTGCAATGGGTCTCGACCCAGGTTCCTTCTTCACATGTCTTTGGTTTTCACTGTCACCCTCGTGGTTTGCATCGTTCACGTCTGCAACCACAGACTTCCCTCCATGACAAACAGAGATGTTGTAACATGGCTAAGCCTTTACCAGAATTACCCTTTCAACTTACTACTAGTTTTATTTCACTATTAATTGGTTTCTGAAATCCTGTACAACAAAATGTAATGGGTCAGGCCTACACTGATTTTACGCTGAATTAATACTCAATTTTCAAAGGCAGACACTGCAGTGTTTGTGAATAATAACTATATGCCTTGGGCAATAATATAAGCCTTGGGAGTGTATAAATACGCACCATGATTTCATAGCAGTATGATGTAAGCACGATGACCGTTTCCAAAAGTAACATCAAAGCATGTTAGTATCCCGAATTGTACGCTGTGAATTTAAAATCGCATCATGATTCATTGTAATGAATAGTCAGATGTTCCCTGGTGTGGGTTAAATGCCTCCAAGGATTGTGTCTGAGTCATAAAATGCCAAGCAGATGATGAAATATCTCTACATGCAGCCTCTGATCTGGAAATCTTCTTTATGATAAACTGTACAACATTATGGGTATTTGATTCTGTGACATATTGAACTATGCTTGTACTGTACTTCTACCTAGCTGGGTCACTTTCGGGTCATTGTGTTGGATAATGACTGTCAATGGGCTTTTCCCTCGATGGTAAGATAAATGCTTGTTTTGGGCAGGGCTTCTTAAACTGTGTGTTTGCACCATAACTCAAGTCTTTCAAACGTCTCATTGCCTTTCTAGACTTTCCCAGGGCCAGAAAAAGGCTTTCAGCTCACAATCTCTGCTCTGCTGAAAAAAAATTAACAAGTTGCGCAATAGTCGCTGATCACAGGCTAGTCATAATAAAACACTGTCAGCTGTTGCGTTGTCTAACCATACACCTAAAAGTCCAACAAAGTTTTCCTTCTGAATTGCAAGAGACCTGTTTTTCTAGAAACCCAAACTACCTAATAGATGCTGCTGGGCTCATTATCCATTGCAAAACTTTGGACATGAAAGATACGCTCTTGTGGACGCTCTTGGCTGTCTGTAGAGATCATTTCTGATAAATTGGCGGTCTTGTGAAGTATGACTTGTGAAGGCCCTAATCTCATTATTGCAGATGCATGGACATGAAAAGGGCATTTGGACTAATGGGCCAAGAAGCTCTCGGTAAACAATCCCCAGATATCTTTTCTCCATAATGGAGTTATTATTGTGCAGTTACAATTGTGAGTCTCATTGCTGTGTGCAGACATTGAAACGTCGTCTAAACTGGAGATCTCCGAGCACCGTGGGGGGTCTCTGTTGTGACTCATTGTTTTCCTGATGAGGACAAAGAAGCAGCCCTCAATTAAAGATAAATGTTGGGAATGTGAAGAATTTCCTCCAAGAGGGAATCCATCTTGGATCATAGCAGGATGCACCTTATTATTTACACAGAATGGAAGAAGCAAATAGACATAAAACAGCTCTGGAGAGACATATTTAAGGAAAATGTTTTGTTTCCAAACCACAAATAATTGGGCACACACAGATTGGTACATAACCTTTTGTCCGGCACTTAGACAATGCTACATAAGAAGTCACAAGCTACAGCCAGTTAGCCATGCTAACATAGCATGAGCTAAGCTACTGGGAGGTTGGATAGATATCCTGCAAACCTTTTGGGAGGTTACTCACTACTGCTATTTTCAGTGCTGTGGCATGTATGACATTTTCACAGCGGTGTACGCATGTTAAAACTTAGTCACCAACTCATTAGCCTTCCCTGTTGCGCTATTTCTTCAGACTTTGCCAAGGAAGTCTAAATCGCACAACACATTAATAAACATGACTTATGTATGATAGTAGTATGGTAAACAATATATGTTTTCCATGGCGAGGTTTTTACAAATCATTTGAGAACTGCCTCACTCCATGAAGCAAGAAGCAAATGTAGATGCGTATTGAGTGTATGCAGGGGCTGAATGTGGATTTCAAAGGTGTGGGACATATTTTGGAAAAAAATGTCCTGTCTTTTGTAAATTTGGGGGTTTGGACATTGCTAATGTTGAGTTGCTGGCTGGCTGTTTAATCACTTTTTAATGACAGCAGAGACAAGAGCGGAGGGGGAGTTGGAAGGGGGACTGGGAGCTTGAGCGGGCGCTGTTTCTGCATGGTCTTAGTGCTTGCAGTTTCTCCTGTTTTTTTTAAATATAACTCGTTTTCGGACTGTAAAAAGTGTGTGCGTGTGTGTTGGGGGTCCAATACTGCCTTCTGAAAAAGTGGGGGGGACATGTCGCCTGTGTCCCCCCTGTAAATTACGCCTGACTGTATGTAAATTCATCCATTTAAAGAGGTTTCGATGTCTCTGCTAAAAGTACAGAGTACCTCTCAAAAGAACAGTACCTCTCAAAAGAACAGTACCTCTCAAAAGAGGTACTGTTACTAGTCAGGAGGACAGAGGCAGTGTTGCTTTTTATTGCCTATATCGAAGAAGGACCTATGACGCCCAGTTTGAGGCCTTTGAAAAACTTGTCACACACAGAAGAGTGACAAGATCAGGAAGAGGTTGTGCTTGGTGCGATAGACTGATGAGCAGGAAGTCAGGAAGGCCTGGCTGGTTGTAGGAGCCTGCCAGAGCTCCCAGCCAGTCTTCCAGCAGCTGGTGGCTCTTAAAGGGGGAGAGAAGGTGGCTGGGGGAGAGCCACGGCTTATGTTTAATCCTGGGCTAAGAAACACATCTCCTTTACCACTCCTTCATGGGTGGTGGCAGACTAATGTTAGGAAGGGGGGAAAAAAATAAGACGGAGTCGCATCCTAAACACATTGTTGAATCAACTCAGCTGGGGTGCTGCAGTTTGCTAAGCTGTTTGCAGCATAGGCTGTTGCAATAAAAACCGTCTGTTGTAATCTGATGTTTTGAAACATTTCTGTTTCTCTCTTTGTCTCCCCTGACCAGCATTGAGACACTTTCTTTAGAGTTAAAACCGAAATTTGCGTCCACAGCCCCTCCCAAGTATTGCTGAACAAGCTGTGAGGCAGCCGTAATATGACACAGAAGGTTGTGATATATCCTCTCTCTGGTTACACGGCTGCTTTTGGCACACACACATGGACGCCCATGGTGATTTGTGACTTTCGTCGCCTCGGACACATGAATATACGTGTGGCTACTTCTTGGCAAAGTATGACAAAACCATGGCTGATGGTGACTTGACGAGTCGGCCCTTTAATGTTGTTGATCTTCGTTGCAGAGTCTCCACCATAGTAGTGATTCACTGTGAGTCAGATGTAATCCGATACCATTCAGAAGACCGCCCTTACCGGACGTAAGGGTCATTCATGTCTGAATGGAAGGCTGTGCCAGGGAAATGTACAGACACAGTTCATCAAATGCCTCTAAATGTCAGGGTGGAATAGGAAACTCTTTCTTAGCTCTTCTTTGTCTGCCCTATGTGATGTTGTACAGTTAAAAACATGAGCACTCTCATTTTGACGGTTTCCCTGTTGCACATCAAGGTTCATTTGTAGGACATTGCTAAGGACACCGAGGATCAAGGCCGCAAGAATTCAGCCATTATGTTTCTGTGTAGTCACCATGACTAACATAGCATTGTGCAAAAGCCACCCTACATGTGAAAGGCAAGCTTGTGTTGTTGCAGCCTAGAGGCTTTGAGAGTGGTCTTTCTTCTTCCCTCTCAGAGCGATGGGCCGGTGTCCACAAAGCCCAGTTTGTTTTCCGGGCCTGTCCACTTTATCAAGCTACTTCACAGCGCAGGGTTTTCCTCGTTTTTAACCCTCTTGGCCGGAAAAAGGGAGCTCCATGATTTCCACTCCAGATGTCAATGGCGAATGACTTGGCTGACCAAGCCTTTTATTGTGCGGTGTTTGACAGCAAAGGCCAGACAATGACACGGAGCCAGCAAAAGGATTCAGAAAGAAAGCGGGTGGAAGGGAATTACTTAATAACGGCCACTCCTTTTTTAGGCTCTCTAGGTTCTATTCATGGCGTAAGTGATTTGTGCTGAGGTTTGGGGTAATTGCTAGCTAGCCCCAGTGAGCCTCTCTCTTGTTGGTATTGACAAGAGGAAACCTCCCACGACAAAACAGGCCCAGGCAGAGCAAGAGCACTGGAAGAGTTGAGCGGGAGCCGTGGTGGGACCAGAGGGATCTGCACTGAAAAAACGAACAGTGGCTCGAAATAGAGAAGGGGCGAGGCTTCTGGACATTGCTTGACAACAACAGTTATGAACTTGTGTCACAGGTCTATTTTTACAGCAAATTGTTTGGGACACAGCCTGTCTGTCAGTCTGTTGTTTTTATTTCCAGCCGAAGACTGCAGGAAGATGGTAGTTAATGGACAGATGGAAAGGAAGGGGATGCATAAGGGGACAATTGATAACTATATCAAAAGGCTCATCCTTGCTTGGTGGGAGAAGTTTCTCTACACAATTTATTATGCGAGCCCATAGGAAAATATGGCTCTGTGCTTGTAATATGCAACATGGCTCAAAGCCTGCCTGTCAACTTTTCTTCTTTTATGTGCTACACTATCTCGACATGTTTTTACGTGAACTTTGCATTATAAAGTCTGTTTATAGATATGACGTATCCACTCCAGTGATACATGTCTCTGTATATTCTAGTAAAACTATAGGAGGGGCAATGACTAATGCATGTGTAACACCACAGCAGTGCAACAAGCGCATTGACCCAAGGATAGGAGTGCATTGGAGCACAAATACAGATTGTAATCACATATACTTTGAATTTGCACACTTGCATTTCAATTCTATTATAATCACAGAGGCAAGTAAGAGACATGCCTTTTTGAAAATTGACAAAAACTGACAAAACTGGGATCTTTTGGTCCAACATTTAATTGGAGGCCTTCCTTCTGCTGTCCTAATGCAATTGGGCCATGACATGTAACGCATCAGCAGGCATGTCTGCAAAATCTCTAGACATTTCAACATTCTTCGTCTGCCTTATATCTGTAGTACTTGAGGCTATAGTACAAATGTGGTGTTCTAGTTTTCGTTTGGAGTAGGGCTGATATGGTAAAACAAATCATTGCTTTTATTTTGACAGATATTGTGATTGCGAAATGATTCACTATGATTCACTATAATTTTTGCATCACAATTTTCATTTTCACTGAAAAAACGATTAAAATCATGTAGGCCAGAGCATCTCTGCAGCACTACAGTACATCATTTATAATGGTGTTATACATTAACATTTACAGATTTTACCCTTATACCCATATTTCAGCCCTGGTTTGGAGTTTAACCTCCCTAAAGAAGCCCATATGCAGTAGTACACATCAGACACGGCACACAATGCAACATGCTTTTGTGTTGTATCAGCTACATCCTGCTCACTCACCACACCTTGGTTTACATGTTTACCACTATCCCACAGCCCTCCCTACCTCCCCATTGAGGCCCAAGCGCTTCTAGTCTGACTGGAATGCGCTAGTCCATAGTTAGCCACGACAAGGTTTTAATGGCAGCTTTGGTGTTGGCTGGCTGTCGCTCTGCGTCCATGACAGGTCGCCTCCACTAAGCTGCGGTTTTTAGCATGCCATGAAATTCTGTCAGTCTAATTCACACACGCAGCGGCCCCACAGTCCCTATGGCCCAATGAGAACGGAGTGAGGAGTCGTGTGTCTACGTGCTACTCCCCATTACAGGCTTCACGTAAACCATCTGGAATGAATCTGCCATTGACCCCCCCCCCCCGATGGCCGTGCTTACGAGCTGCGCTGGCATGCCCACCCTTGTGCCAGCTCAATACAACAAATGCCACCGGTTTGCATGCGTGTCCGTCGGCCAAATGATTGGTATTTTAGCGTTGTCTTTATCTGCTCACCAAGCCTTTTTATTTTTTACATTTTCTGGTGTTAGGTTCAAAGTAGGAGGGGACTCTGGTGTGATTAGTCTTATAAAACACCGAATTTTGTTAACAAGACATGTTGATACCCGTCGAATATGTACCTGTGTTCAGAAATGTGGCAGTTGGACTCGCAACAGGCAATGACTCGCATGTTATTTAACGTTTAGAAGATGCTTTGAAAAACTTGTCAGGCTTATTGATATAGAAGACGAAATGATTTTCTCGCGGGCAGTGAGTGACGCAAGGGAATTGAGCTTAACTGAGGTGAAACTCAAATGCGAGCTTGTGTGTATGCGTGTGCATATGTTCACCAGCCCTGCTTGCTCTCTGTGGGGTGAGTTAGGCAGTTCCAGTTGAGGGGGAGCTGATGACACAGGGACTATGAGTCATCCTGGTGATGGGAATAAGGGGGCGGACGGTCAGCTGGTTAACACATTGTGGAGGGGGAGGGGGGTGCTTTGGCCTGCTGCAGCTCCAGTATTAGTAAAAAAAATTTTTTTTTAGTATTAACCACCAATGAAGAAGACACGCACACATGGAATGGTGCACCTGAGTCCAAATATTACTTTCTATTAAACATTCAATTCAATTAAGTTCAAATTCAAAGTACTTTAGTCTTCTGTTAGGAACTTTGCTGGCATGGTTCGAGTGTGAGACGGCAACATACAAGTACAAGACAACAAACTAAGTGTCCAAGTCCGATCTAAAATGAGGTACAAGGTCCACTAAGTGGTTAAAACGGTTCACATTTCTAAAATAACTATGAGGAGTCTGATGGAAGTGGGACAAAACTTGATATGGCATGCTTGGTTTTGAATGGGACATGTGGTGATGTCACTCTTTGGCTGTAGACCGAAGGAAATAACGGCACGTCTTCTGTTAAAAACATGACTAATGTTGGAAACTACTTTCCTTTTGTGTTCCAGGTGGGGAAGGACACTGTCCAGACCACAGAAGACCAAATAATGAAAAGGGACATGCCGCCAGCCTTCATCAAGTAAGCACAGAAATAACAAGAGGGGTTTCTTGCACCAAATTCCCTGATGAGTTCGATTGAGTTCATATTAGTTCAGCAGCATTCTTCATTGATATCCAACTTTCTTAGGCTCTCTCTCTCTCCATCTCTCTGTCTCTGTTTAGCTGTTGTAGTAATGGCTATTTGTACTAAAGCAAAGGTCACATGTGACGTGTTAAGTGCTCCAAAGCTACTAGGGCGCTGGTGTAATATAAATACTACCACATGATGCTAAACATCTCCCCTTGCTGGAGAAAAGTGTGTGTGTGTGTGTGTGTGTGTGTGTGTGTGTGTGTGTGTGTGTGTGTGTGTGTGTGTGTGTGTGTGTG
>JAOPJI010000060.1:4833504-4844276 GCA_027122695.1 Merluccius productus
GTGTGTGTGTGTGTGTGTGTGTGTGTGTGTGTGTGTGTGTGTGTGTGTGTGTGTGTGTGTGTGTGTGTGTGTGACTCTAGGCCAGGCAGCCATCCGGGGGCTGGTGGCCGAGGGCCGCAGGCTGGGCAACGCCCTGCCCGGCCCCTACAGACAGGAGCTGCTGGGTAAGTGTGAGCAGGTGGAGCAGCTTATGGCCCAGCTGGCCGAGCTGGCGGCCCGGGGAGAAGGGGACTCCCCCCAAGCACGTGCTGTAGCTCACCAACTCCAGGAAGCTCTGAAAGTAAGAGTGCCCCCCTCCCCTCCTCATCCTTGTCACAATCCACTACTTATGCAAATGTATTTTGAGTTATAGACAATCTCGCCCTCTGCTGGCCACTTATAATATCACACCGACATCTATTATACGTTCATGCCTTGTAATTTGAAACGCCCAGAAAACCTGAAATTCAACTTAATCAACTTGCAATGGCCTGCGTGCTCACAAATTCCCAACGTACTATGTTGTTGTTGTCCCCCCTCATTGCAGGACCTGAAGGGTAAGATGCAGGAAGCGATGACTCAGGAGGTGTCGGACATTTTCAGCGACACCACCACCCCCATCAAGCTGCTGGGCGTGGCAGCCACCGCCCCTCTGGACGCCCCTAACAGGGACGAGGTGAGGCAGAGATGCCCCCCCCCCCTCGTGAAATGCTACATTTTTGCAATGTTTCACTGGAGCAAATTGATGTGGCTTTGTTCAGTTCATATGCTTTTAGATATCCCAATGACCTAACGATATGGTTTTTTAATTAATTTATTTAGTTTGATATTTGCAATATCAAACTATTATATATCAAATAGTAATATAATGAACCATTTGATGTTTTTAACTATTGTATTATGGCTACAGTACAAAAATGATTTTCTATCATTGTTGATGGACTGTAAAAGAGGTTTAAGCTGGGTAGAGAATCATTTTTAATAAAAATAATAATAATAATTTTAGTTTATTTTACAGGGACAATGCACGTTAAAACATTGCTATAAATGTGCCAGAATTAGCCAGAAAGTTTATTTCTAGAGCACATTTAAACACAGCTTAAGCTGACCAAAGTGCTGAACAAGAGAACATTAAAATACACAACAACAAGGGACAAAAATAGTTATAGATATAGAGATTGCAAATAGAGACATGACAACAGATTAAATTATTTGTGGGCCAAAAAGGCCAGTGAATAGAAATGTGTCTTTAGCCTAGATTAAAAAACAGAGTTGGAGGGAGCACATCTAATATCTAATGGCAACTGGTTCCTCAATTGTGGAGCAGCAACTGCAAAGGCTCCGTCACCTTTTAGTTATAGCCGTGACTGTGGGATATACGAGAGATTTGTTTTCAGATCTAAAAGACTTGGGAGCGGAGTGCCAGTGAATAATGTAATATGAGATGGGGCCTGACCATTAAGAGCTTTGAAAACAATTTGCAAATCAAAAGAGGTATTGGGTGAAAAATATTCATTACAATTTACAGAATATTTATCTATATCTATAGATGGATAGCGGGATATATATATATATTTTTTTTTTACCTCACCCAGCTCATCACACTTGGGTACCAAAAGACTTCATGTACCATTTTATGTGGGTCCCTGTCCTCAGGTGTTTGATGATAGAGCTGCTAACTTTGAAACCCACGCCAACAAGCTGGGTGCCACAGCGGAGAAGGCCGCAGCTGTCGGAACGGCCAACAAGAGCACCGTGGAGGGAATCCAGGCTGCAGTCAAGTCAACCAGAGACTTGACACCACAAGTAAGGCCCCGCTTCTGCGTGATTGACCTTTTTGTGACGGCGTTTATAGATCAACACGCAATGAACAGTTTTACAGCACTTTAAAAACTGTACAGATTTTCATGTTGAGCTAAATGTCTACCAATTCTCTGTGGATGGACATTCGATGAATGTGTTTATTTTTCAGGTGGTATCCGCTGCTCGTATCTTGCTGAGGAACCCTGGCAACCAGGCTGCATATGAGCACTTTGAGACCATGAAGAACCAGTGGATTGACAACGTTGAGAAAATGACAGGTGGGCTACAACAATGACCCACATTCACTTTGTATTGGAAGCGATATCGCGTAGGGCAAAGGATTATAGGACGGCTCATGTGTGGACCGGGGGCTTGTGGCACATTGTAGGGGCGGGACAAAAGTTGAACTTCAATTAACTTTAATTAAATTTCCTAGTTTTATGCGCTTCCATCGACAACGTTGTAAACTCAAGCAGCAACGATATGTGCGTCTGGTCTTAGTCCTATACCTGTTAACCCAGACTATGAGGTGAATGAATTGCGGTGGTGTTTTATTAGGGTTGGTGGACGAGGCCATCGACACCAAGTCCCTGCTGGATGCCTCCGAGGAGGCCATCAAGAAGGACCTGGAGAAGTGCCGTGTTGCCATGGACAACCATCAGCCCCAGATGTTGGTGGCCGGGGCGACCAGCATCGCCCGCAGAGCCAACCGGATCCTGCTGGTGGCCAAGCGGGAGGTGGAGAACTCCGAGGACCCCAGGTTTAGGGAGGTGGTGAAGGCTGCGTCCGATCAGCTCAGCCAAACCATCTCTCCCATGGTGATGGACGCCAAGGCAGTGGCCGGAAACATCCACGACCCAAGTATGTTTTTAGCTCGGGTGTCGCTAATATCACTTAGCATCGGGTGTTTAAGCAGTTTATTCATTTATTTAACCAGGCAAGTGATTTATAAGAACACATGCTTGTCAAGTGATGTGTGTTGTGGTTGTCGTTTGTCATGGCAGGTCTTCAGAAGGGCTTCCTGGACTCAGGCTACAGGATCCTTGGTGCCGTGGCCAAGGTCAGGGAGGCGTTCCAGCCTCAGGAGCCAGACTTCCCACCACCTCCTCCTGAACTGGATCAGCTGCATGTAAGTGTTCTCACGCTACACTAGCCGTGTTTCCATTAACATTTTTTTATGTGCATTTTGAAGTATCGCATTAGAAAAGGTTGATGGAAACGGCAAAATAAAAATAAAAAGTCCTAAATCTTAGTTTTTGCACTTGCTTGAGGTGGTTTTTGCCTTTTTTGAAAAAGAGTTCCCATATATTCCCATAACACGCAAAAACATGGCTGGTATCAACAACGGGTACGTGTGGACCGATGAGACCAAAATATTCCTCGGTCTCATACATGAAAAAAAACAGAAAATCAGAAAAAAAAAAAAAAACGGAAAAACTGAAAATCAGATCGCCAAGGCGAATGGTTTTGTTTCCGGTTCGCAACCTCTACTTCTTCTGTTTATTTCAGCCATGTGTAGCGTAGCCTATAGCGACAACTTCTGATGAAACTCTGCTTTGCGTAGCCTAACGTTTATTCGCTCCAAACCAGTTGATGGAAACGCGCCTAATTTGCATTTGCGACATTACAGTTACAAGTTCACTTAAAATGTGCTTGACAGTTGGATAGAAACATGACTACTGTGACAATCAGGACTTTGAATCTTGACTTGGATTTCCCGCTTCAAATAAAAATCGACTTGGACTTCAACCCCTTAGCTTAACGACGAGCCTGCGCCGCCCAAGCCCCCGCTTCCCGAGGGTGAAGTCCCTCCCCCCAGGCCCCCTCCCCCGGAGGAGAAGGACGAGGAGTTCCCGGAACAGAAGGCCGGTGAGGTGGTGAGCGAGGCCATGATGGTGGCTGCCAGGCAGCTCCACGACGAGGCTCGCAAGTGGTCCAGCAAAGTGAGTTCACACCGCAGTTGGCGCCAAAGTGAATCATGCTGGTCGCCTTCTCCCTATGATCCCTATATCATAAAAAAAAAAAACATTTTTACATTTTATATATGATTTCCGATACAGAATCAATACGTGCTACATGTCATCTCCATAACGTTTTAGGGTAATGACATCATCGGCGCCGCCAAGCGGATGGCCTTGCTCATGGCCGAGATGTCGCGCCTGGTCCGAGGCGGCAGCGGGAACAAACGTGCCCTCATCCAGTGTGCCAAGGACATTGCCAAGGCATCCGACGAGGTCACGCGGCTGGCCAAGGAGGTGGCCAAGCAGTGCACCGACAAACGCATCAGAACCAACCTGCTCCAGGTCGGTCCAGTCCTCCATGTTCTGATGAAAAAGTTGTCTCTGCCGCGAAAGAACTGTGAATTGGCCCGATGGTTGAGATCGATGATGTGATTCGGATGTTGTGGTCTTGTCCTAGGTGTGTGAGCGCATTCCCACCATCAGCACGCAGCTCAAGATCCTGTCCACGGTCAAGGCCACCATGTTGGGTCGTACCAACATTAGCGATGAAGAGTCTGAGCAGGTTAGTCATCCGTAACTTGTACTTATTGTACTTACGATTGTGTCGATTTTGGCACCCATTGCACTCCTAACCGTCCCCGGAAGGAGGGATCCCTCACTCTGCGTTCCTTCTCAAGGTTAAGGTTAGGAGGTGTCATATGGCCTGTAAAGCCCTTTGAGACTGTAACTGTGATTTAAGGGCTATACAAATAAAATTGGCTTTAGCTGACGCAGCCTCACATTGTTTCGCTAGATGGAATGATCTTAATGACTTTTCTTAATTATGATCTTATTTATTTTGTTCGTAAACCATTGTGATGGTGTTTATCCTGCTTGTCTAGGCCACGGAGATGTTGGTTCACAACGCCCAGAACCTGATGCAGTCCGTGAAGGAGACGGTGAGAGAGGCCGAGGCTGCTTCCATTAAGATCCGGACAGACGCCGGTTTCACTCTCCACTGGATCAGAAAGACCCCCTGGTACCAGTAAAAGAGACAGGCCACTACTAGCACGTTGTGCGTTGGTTCTGGCCAACTGGCATGGGGATGATGATGATGATGATTATGATGATGATGATGATAAGAGATGTTTGGTTGGAGGAGCACTTTCTCCAAGCTATTGAAACATCCCCTCAACCAAAAATGGCAAGAGAAAACGATGTGACGATCTGCTATCTCTCCAACTGGATTTGCATCCATTCTGGAGGCTGTGGCCGTTGTACTAGAATGTAAACATGGGACACTTGGTGCAAAATATAAGTTTTTGATTTTTACTGGGGATGTTTTGTTTTCTAATGTCCGTAAAAAAAAGTTTCAAAGCTCATTTTTGTCAAATCCCAGAAATATATATTTTGATTCGATTTTGGCTTTTCTTATATTCTACAGGCAGGCGTCACACTTTCAGACACGGTTAATGCTAGAATTTTCATATTAAGAATTTCTTGGAAGACGTTTTTATATCTTAAAACTTTTATTGTGATTTTCTGCATTTACTCACATCTGCTATGAGAAGCACACGAACCATTAAGGAGTTCGCACAGCGTGGCTAGGCTCGGCTCACACAAAATAGTGTTATGACTGTTTACACAATGTTGCTGTCAAAATTGAAAAGGTAAACACTGTACATTATTTTAAATGGTGTAATAATACATCTATAATGTTTTTCCCTGAGTTTTGCCAAAGATGTTTTCTGTTATGAAATATTAGAATTTTGACATTATGGTTCGTAATACATGTCAAAAATGGTTAAGGGCTAACCTTAACTGAACAAATTACCTTAAACGTTACTTTACACTACTAAATGTGCAATCACAATTTGTACTTGGTGTTGGCTCTGTACATGGCGATTACACAGGGCCCCCCCCCCCCCCCTTCTGTGAATTGATCTTAATTGTCAAGTTTTTCATGCTTATCATTTATGTATTTTCATGTTGTGGTGTTCACAATCATTTAAATATGGAGGAGGGTCAAGGGAATGGCTGGGGCAGAAGTAATTAACAATTATGTTATGAAACATGACCATACAGCCCAAGAGCCACATGTTTCTGAAGAAATGCTCGCCTTTTAATTGAGTCACATTTTGTATTTTTACACAGGAACATGTGTGTGTAACAGTACTGTGTATTGTAAACTGTATAAAGACGAACGATGTAAATGTTGAATAGTTTTGCCCACAACCTAGCGTGCCTTTTAGGAAAGACTTAGTTTCCAATGCTCCTCTAACTGCTGCACGGGAGGCGTCCTGGTCACGTGTTCACATGCTTGTTGTAAATGAGTCTTTAACGAAGTGACACTAGCTTTACCAATTCTATGACACATCAACTTTAATTATGCAAAGCCTGTTTTTTTGTGGGTTTTTTTGGTGCTTAATAAAGCATTACAAATAATGCAGTCCTTTTTTAATAGGTTTTAAGTTGGTCCCGCTCACCATTTTGTAATAAAGCATCTTATAGCACTTCAATGTGTGTAACACGGTGGTGGCTGGTTTGTGTTCAAGCTTACAACTCTCTTAATTGACCACATTCACTGTGTGGTGCCCAATTAGTAGTCCAGACCAGACCAGTAGCGCTCACCCTGTAGTCCTCACCCCCATAGTTCCACACCCAGTAGTCCTCACCCAGTAGTCCCAGTGCAACCAGGGGGTGCGGATCAGACGGCTGCAGCATGGCACTAAGGTAAGCCGCCAAATTAACTGAAATGTGATCGCTCCCCCGTTGAGGAAATGTCGCTAGCTAATTAGCTAGACTGGCTAGCTCTGTAGGCTAACGGTGCTGCTAGCTGTGGATTATTATGGGGTGTTTGCAACAACAACATCAACAACTAGCCCCGTACGTTACGGCTCCGGGTCCCGGTCCACCCGCAGCCCCGCGGAGACGACGTTACGTAGCGGGTTTCTGCCGTCGTCTTGTTGTTGCTAAGACAACGTTAGGGTCGATATCGGGTTATAATGGCCATGATGGATATGTATATATAAATATAAATATAACGGACGTATGTAGCTATGCAGTCGTCTTGTTGATGTTAGCCGCTTCGGACCAGCTTACGTAAAGGTTGTTTTGTTGTTGTCGTAGTCGTTAACGTCATCCGCAAGTAATGACAACTTATTGTCGGTGAGTGCTTTAGCTCGCCACGCCAGGCGTGTATATATGTATGTATGTGTGTGTGTGTGTGTGTAGCGCGTTGTTGTTGTTTGCGTAACTTTGAATGAATGAACGGGACTTGCTCTTTAAAGGGGCAGAGCGGCGGCGGCGTGCCGCGACCACGTGGTCGGCGGTCGGCCCCGCCCACTTCCCCCCCGCTCGCAGCCAATCAGCGTCGACCAAAAACGATAGGATAGCTCCGTACCGGAATGTCAGTTGAGGAAACACGTTGGTTTTTGTCACAGACCGACCGCCGCGCGTCTCAACCACCACCACCACCACCACCACCACTATCACTATCACTATCCACCATTATCCTCCATCCACCACATCACTATTGCTGATAAGATGCCAACCGCAAGGTAAGTCTATGCCTAATATGTCTATGCTTTTTTTTGTGTGTGTGTTAGCAGTGATTTTTTTAAACATCAAAAGTAAGGCTCATGATTCTTCATAATGTCATCCGGGATCAAGATCATAGATCATAGTGGTCCTCCTTTTCAGGACCGATGAGGCATAGCCTCATCATCCAACCGTGTGTGTGTGTGTGTGTGTGAAAGCTTGTTGGTTACGAAATACAATCAGGCGTTACTAGGCGTGTAGGAGTAGATCCCCCTTTAAGTTCACGTTAAAAACACTGCAGTTTCTGTTCCCTCAGTCCGAGTCCACTGAATGACAGCTGTCCAGGGGCCAGCACGTTGTGTTTTAAAATGCTCATGGGGGAAAAGTGATTCACTTGCAGAATGCATTGCATTGCACTGCATTGGGGGTTCCTGGATATCTGATGCAGGCTGCGACCAGCAGCAAACCCTGACATGTGAGATGCACATGTCCCTGCTACACAGTAACCCCGACAGCAGGGGCCTTGTACCCCACATCGTCTGCTTTTGGCTGCAACAAGGCAAGCCTATAATTAACCAAATCTCCTAACTAATATTCCTGGTCATTATTATTCAAGTTTAGTCCATAATCCCCCCCTCAAACACAATTGTAGCCTAATGCATTATCCAACAGTAGGCTGTGTGCCCTGGCCACCTTCATCATCGTCATCATCATCGCCTGTTTAAAGCTCAAAGCACACTGCTCTCTGACTCCACTGTAGTCTGGGTTTAATGTCTCATGTGGTGCACTGCTGCAGATTACGAGTGAATAATTCAGGTAGCTGAGCCGTCATTAGCTGGTTTTATGTGGCGACTAATTCCATTTGTCATCACAATGGGAATGGCTGGCTCATGTTAGGCCAACTACTTTAAAACCCGGGGGTGCATTTTCTGAGTTAAATGAAACTTGTCTTGTGGCTACTAGACCTTTTTTTTTTTTTTTTTTTTCGATCATTCCTGGTGGTAAATTGCAAAGTAAGTGCTTAACCTGGCGTCTCCCCCTGCGGTTACAACGTATAGCCTAAATAACTTTCCCCCCCGATGCTGCAGACCTCGGCCAAAGATGGCCTGTCTTGGGAGAGGGCTATTAACTAAGAGGCAAAGTGGCTCTCATTGTCTTTACTAAATGGTTATGTACCTTAATGAGGTGTCTGTATATTCTGAGCTGGACCGCTGCCTAATGTGAACCAGTGTGAAACGCTGCTGTGGAAGTGTTTGAATGCACTTGTTGGCGAACGGCACAAACGTGAAGCGGACCGAGCGTTCGTACATATGCAAAGTGTTGGCCAGCCTGCTGCTCCCACTCTTCCACTCAGTGGGAGTTTGGACTTTTTTGAGAGTAACATCTTGTTCCACAAATGTGCCATTGTCTCTTCCGCAGTGAAAACGCGCTATTCGGGATGGGCAATCCCCTGCTGGACATTTCAGCCGTGGTGGACAAGGACTTCCTTGACAAGTAAGTGGAAGCAGCACTGAGGGCAGCTGTTCTGGTTTTACGCCCACGACAGTGTCGTCCCTGCTGCTAAGATTAGGAGGAATCGCACAGAAAACTCCCCACAGTGTCTCATATTAAAAACTGCAATTGTTTGTCGTTTTCCTTTTTTAAAGGTACGGCCTGAAGCCCAACGACCAGATCCTCGCCGAGGAAAAACACAAAGCCTTGTGAGTAACGGTTCACGGTAACGCATCAACACAAACCACACACACAAACCAGACCCCCCGAGCCCCGCTACACGCGGCGTGCTGCTGCGGTCGCCATGTGGCTTTGAGAGTAGTGTAGTAGAGTTCTAATTATGTGGGACCCAAAAAGGGGGTCTAGCAATTCCCCCCCCCCTCCCCAGGATCTTGACATGGTAAGCAGTGCTGAAAATAGCACCGCAATCTCTCTGCCTTGCGTCACAGGGGGGCGGGGCGGGGGGGTTATGTCGGGGGTCGGGGCGCTGTAATTGATTCTCATATCATGCTAAGCCTACATATTTCCCATGTAACTGCTGAACAGGATATGGCCCGGTAGTACGTCCATATTTATCTTCAACAGTTGCCTGCCATGAAACTGACCTGATGAAACAGATTCTATTTATTTGGATTCACGGTATTCAGGGATGCGTTTGCAGGACACACACACACGATTTCTATTTTCTTCTGGCACCCTCCCCCGTATACCCGGAAGTAATAATAAGATAAGATAATAAACAGAACAGTACAGAAACCTTTTTAAACAAAGCCCGATAGTGGAAATGTAATGTTGTTCATGTGAAAATGATTGCATGTAAGTGTTATGTAAGAGGGAAACAAGAGCATGAACATTTTCATAATGTTATAAGAACCTAGGGCTGGGCAATATATCGATATTATATCGATATCGTGACTAGATATCGTCTTAGATTTTGGATATCGTAATGTCGTTCAGTGTTGTCTTTTACTGCATTAAAGTGATGAAAAAGTCACTCAGTACTTTTCATTTGTCAAGTACTTAATTAACACACAAGCATACAAAAATAGGCTTTACCATGTGGTTATAGTATAGCGACTATTTATTTAGTGAATTACCAGAAAACATGGTATATGGTGATATATATCGTTATCGAGATATTACCTATTACCTATAAATCACCTATTTCGGGATAGAAGATTTTGGCCATATCGCCCAGCCCTATGAGGACCTATGTGTCTCTGAATAGGAGCCACACAACAAGGAGCTTTATAAAGTATTAACTGCACAGTAATGGTGTGTTCTAGAGAGTGACCTAATTTTAGCGACAGCTAAGATTATACATGCTTGTATGAAGCTGACTTCCCTATCTCAGTACTGTTAAAATCTTACAAGTAATGTGCAAGTACAAATGCCAACACCGTTTCTGTTTCTTATTGGAGAAAACAAGTTAGTAAATGTGACACGAGTGCATGGTGATTTGAATTATAATGTAACCGCTTGCATCTTGCTACTTGGACCCTGAATTTCCCCCCTTGGGATAACTCAAGTTTTTATCTATCCATCTATCTATCTATCTTTAGTTCAGGATGGAAGGCACTAGAAAGATTGGTCTGAAGATCATTGGTGGTGATTTACAGTCAAGTCATTCTGATGTGAACCTTGTGCACCGTGTACCACCTTGATTTAAAGCTACAGACAGATGGGTGTTTTAAGATCCCATAGGACCGGCCTGCTGCCTCGTCAGAGGCCTTGTTACCTGACAAAAGAGCGATGCATGGCATCAGCAGCCGCGTTGTTCTCCGTGGGCACAAAGGCATGCAGTGTTATCACTGGCCCCGCAGACGGCGGCGGTCCCACCACACACGGGGTCCGGCCTGGATTAACCACAGGGCTTTGCTGTCTAAAGCCCAACGCTGTGCATTTCAATGCACCACGGTGTCCCCCCCCCCCCCCCCCCCCCCCCCCCCCCCCCCCCGCGCCCACCCCGCCCGTGTTCTCAGCTACGACCCATACAAACCTCCGCCCATCACCAACGAC
>JAOPJI010000060.1:4852468-4867204 GCA_027122695.1 Merluccius productus
TGGGGGGGGGGTGGGGGGGGGGGGGGGGGGGGGGGGGTGGGGGGGGGGGGGGGGGGGGGGGGGGGGGCGAGTGAGCTGAAAACCTCAGAAGCTGTGTCTATTTGAAAGGAGTAGTGGAGCCTCTTGGCTGCCTTCGTGTTATAAACACCCGCCGTGCTCAAATTCTTTCTTTGTCAATGAGTCATAACAGGTGTCTCTGCAAGAGGCTTTCTCTTTTTTTCTTCGCCGTTCGAATATTTTCCACTTGCCTGACTTTTTTTTTTTTTTTTGGGTCTTTTTATTAGGAACACTCTGCCCAGGGTAGACCCTTGCTCGCCTGAGAGGCTATGTGGAGACGGTCTTTTGAAGCCCAGAAGACGCTTACTTTTTAATTTATTTTATTTTATTTATTTATTTATTAACGACACGCTCATAGTCAGCCAGATCAGGCTAAACCGGGAGGTATGGAGCGGCTGCTAGCCGACACATGCTAAGCCCTGGTGCACTTTGCATTCGAATGAAATGTTCAATCAGACACGCACACACACATAAATCCTCGGTTAATAAAAATCCTCAACATGGCTTACATAACCTTCAACTTTTTGCCCCTTCACACAAATATCTAAATGTCCCCTTATAAAGCCTAAGGAAATACCGACATGTTAGGTCCCCTTATAAAGCCTTAGGCAATACTGACATGTTAGGTCCCCTTATAAAGCCTAAGGAAATACCGACATGTTAGGTCCCTTTATAATGCCTACGGTAATACAGACATGTTAGGTCCCCTTATAAAGCCTAAGGAAATACAGACATGTTAGGTCCCCTTATAAAGCCTAAGGCAATACCGACATGTTAGGTCCCCTTATAAAGCCTAAGGCAATACCGACATGTTGGGTCCCCTTATAAAGCCTAAGGAAATACTGACATGTTAGGTCCCCTTATAAAGCCTAAGGAAATACTGACATGTTAGGTCCCCTTATAAAGCCTAAGGCAATACCGACATGTTAGGTCCCCTTATAAAGCCTAAGGAAATACTGACACGTTAGGTCCCCTTATAAAGCCTAAGGAAATACTGACACGTTAGGTCCCCTTATAAAGCCTAAGGCAATACTGACACGTTAGGTCCCCTTATAAAGCCTAAGGAAATGGCACTATGTGTACTAGAGGCTTGAGGTAATCAACACCCCTCGAGATTACACCTGTCATTTTATTTTTTTTCATTTGAGGTGGAACTGCACATGAAACCGGCAGGAGCGCCACGGCAACCTGCTTTCCCGACCCGTTTACCGTGTCATCGGAATTACTCCCCGGTGTAAACACACTTTTGAAATGGACAGTTTTTCAATTTACAGTCCGCGGTGGCGGCGGTGGCGGCGGCGGCGGCGCTTTTGGGGACGCCGAGGACCTCTTAATGTGGCACATCATCTTGACGAGTGCGAGGTCAATTTCCTCAGCCCTCACGTTGACGTGTTCCCGCACCGCCGGGGCCTCCGGGAGCCCGCTCGTGTGAACCATGCGCAGCAATTCGCATTATTCATGTCCCCCCCCTCCACACACACACACACACTTCCCACCGCCAAGATAAAGGCTCCCGTGGCGTCTACTTCGTCGCATTACCCCGATGCATGGTGCATTTGCGGCTGTTGAGGTGTGTGTGATGGCGTGTGGAGAAGAGATGCATACATGGCGGCGATAACTACAGTTATTATACCGCACAATCGTCGGCGTTTGAAACTGGAAAACCCGGTGGTTTTCCGTTCCATGCCATAGAGTGATCGACTCTTGTTTTCCACGCTGGCGTTGTTTAGTTTAGGTTGGTTTTGCTGTAGTCACTGTTTATTTAGATGTGTTCCCCCTCCGAAATAACATATGCTTGCTAGTGGTTTTTAATAGGAAATCGTTTCAAAGCGTCGGCTATCAAATGGAAGATGAAAAGTTTCCCATGCTGTCAAAATGATTACAGTGCCATTACCTTTTTAGTGAGTGACATTTGAGGGGACTGTTCAAATTCTCCTGCTACTCCTCTTGTTTTAATATGGGTTAACTGTAACCATGTGGTGAAATGTTTCCCCCTTTTTTTCACTTTTATCAAGCTGACATTTAGGCCTCTTTTTAAACTCCAACCTCATTTGCGGTAAGTATTCCCATAACCAACTCCAGCGTTTCCTCTGTGTGTACAAGCAAGCGTACATGGAAAGATATAGCATGTGGCATTTTTTTGCAATATTATTAAGAAGATTAGCTACTAGATATCTACTGATAAGAAAATCCATACCTCCTTAGTAATTTTGTACACTAGAGGGCTTGTATATTGCTTCCCCCTTGACAAGCAATAAAGCTGAAGTGTTACAACCAGTGTGATTACCTTATCCATAATCGATGCTACTATTGATCCAAGTTCACCACATACTGTACGAGAATAGCTCTGCCCCCTCTTTTAACCTCATCACTAGACCTCTTTCTCAGGTTTTTGCCGAGAAATACATACCCAATAACATACCCAAAGTGAATATAGTATATCAACACAACTACAAGGGCTATAATGTGTAATCTTGGTACCAAAAGATATCATCTGTGAGGTTGTTGTGCAATTGAAATAATCAATGTGGAAGTGAGTGAATAAAGCTAGAACAGCATAAATGGAAGACTTATTTTCTGTCTGAAATAAGTGTCATGTTTTAGGGTGAATAACACCTAGTGCTTTATCTGTTGGTAGCCCTATAGTGCTACAGGGCCATAGCACAACCTCTGATGAGTACCTGGGTTAAGAGTTGATGCAAATAAAGTGAAGAAGTGCAAAGAGCAGTTTTAGTAGAGGTAGCTTTAGGCGGAGTCACCAAATAAAAATAATAAATCCAATGCAAAAACCAATGCAAATATTACAATACAAACGTGATGAGATGGACAAGTGGCTTTTTGAGAACCCATTGTTCAGTTTTTACATTTGACCTCTCTATTGAAAGGTCAGGGCGAATAAAATTGAATGACACTGAGCCAAACCATCGCAATTGCACCACAAACCCTCTCTTGGCTACTATACATTGATTGTAAACACTGTGTGGGGTTTTAAAATGGCGCCCTGGATTAGCCGTTTATGAGGGGGTTTTATGCAATCAAACACAACTTGACAAAAACAACAACGGTAAGCCATCATTTGTGGTTGTACAAAAAGTTATGTTTGTTCTTGATGGGGCTCTTGTTTGGCGAGTTTTGGTCACAGTGATGTGGTCTGGACTGTTGGAATGAGAGGAGCTTAGTATGATATATAGTTTGTGCAGATAACATGATGGGGATGCTGTGATGTGCAACTTCTTGTTATATGCTTATTATTTTTTGGGGGGTTGTTGAATTGTGTTTCATTTAGCCGAAAATGTTTACGACAGACTGAAATTTGAGAATCTAGTAGTTCTAGGGGTCTGTCACATGACTGCTTTCTTGCATGTTTAAATGCCTTACGGCATCTTTGCTTTTGGGGGGGGGGAAGTGGTCCTCTCGGGATCAAGATTAATGGCCATGTTATTGATGGGTGGGTTGTGAACACAAGATCTAATGACATTTGACGTCAGCCGAACAAATATTATCATTGGTTCACAGCTGGACTCACCGTGAACTGTGCATTGACCTTGTGTTGACAGTGTTGTTACCTACGGGTGCTGCACCGCAATACCAGGTGAATGGACGATTTGCCCTCTGCTCTGTGATCTGTAGTATTGCTTTGGAAATGCTTTATGATATTTGTTGCAAAAAATGTTTATACTTCACCTCTCTTAAGAAATGAATGGCTTTGACAGTGGCCTAAATTAGTTGTCTCCCATCTGTCGTTTTCTGCCTCTATACAGGTTTGAAGAAATTGTGAAGAAAAGCCATGTTGAATATCATGCTGGTGGCGCGACCCAGAACTCGGTGAAAATCGCACAGGTTAGTCTTCACAAATATGCTCAGAGGTGTTTTTTTTCTAATAGCCTAATATTAAATACTACATTCATTTGTGAATGAGTCGTTAATGTATGATAACCAATGCATTTCGGGGCTGGACATGCCACCTCCGGGATTTATAGAGGCCCTGATCAAATGTCCATCTCTGGGTGTTGAATTTTCTATGCCCTTGGTGGTTTGCAGGATTTAAGCAACTTGGTAAAAGGCGGTGAGTGTGCAGACAGTCATTCTTCTCTCTCCTGAATAACTCAAGAATTTTCAGCCAGGCAGCTCTGGGAATACAGAACATAGCTGCACGGCACATTGACATATTACAGTTTTAGACTGCCGTGGAAAGAGAGAATTCATCAGACCTGCCACGGAAGGAGAAAAGGGAGGGTATGAATTCATAATATTTGCAATGTTATCTAGTTGGCCTAATTTCCTGAGACATGTCAAACATCAATTAGGGAGAATTACAAGTAGAGGCAATTAACGTGTCACAACAAATTATAAAGAACAAATGCTGATCTTCTCCCTTACTGTGACAAAGTATCGGGGGAAAAAAAAATAAAATTGGTGATTGTCCAAATCTGAAATGGCAATCTAAACTCAACAAGATTATACAGATTTTTTTTCCTTAATGCTGGCAGCAATAAGTTAGTAAATTGGACACGCTGTGATTAGCCACTGATAAGGTTTTGGTCTATGCATAATAAACAAAGGAGCATCTAACTGAAGAATAATTCCCTTCCGAGGAAAAATGAGTGCAGAAGCTCATTGACAGGCTGGTGTTTTTCCCAGCCTTTTCCATGGGTGTATCTTTATATATGTGTGTGTATTTTTTTGTTGTGTGTGTTTGTGTATGAGGGAGAGAGTTGTGTGAGTTGGTTATGAGTCGAGCGGGGATAGGAAGACGGGCCCAGGGCGAACTGCATCAACATGCCTTAAGACAGTAAACATCCTCTAAAAAGAGATGCCGAGACGCACTCTGCCATGTAAACACTGTTTAATTATAAAGATCAGAAGTGTTGGCATAAAACTCGCTCCGACTCATTCGCTGCCAACTTTATTTTTATGCATGGAGAGCGCCTATCCCACCTTTTTCAAATAGGGCTCCATGTGAAGCTGATTTAAGAATTGAACGGTTGAATGCTCTTGCTCTATTACTCCATTTCAATTGTGTGCCAATTTTTCTTCAGATGACTTCCTTCCTTTAGTCGTCCCAGGGATACAGCCATATTGTTTTGCGCTTAAGACACCGTGCTTGGTGTCGGGGTTTTCTGTTTCATTTCGGAGGTCACCGAGGCAACGGTCCAAGGCTGATTCAATGGTTTTACTAAATCAGATGGAAAAGGAGAGATTTTTTTTCAGTACTGAAGGCAAACTCTTTTGTGTTCCCTGGTGCCCTTTTGAGAAGCTCTCACTCAACCAAATGGTTGTCATGATGGCATGGAAGCATTGAGTCGAACTACATTCTTCCCCACTTATTTGGTTATTCGCACCCTCTGGAGAAATGTGTGCAGAGATTCTGAAATGCTCGGCGTGGGAATAGTGTTATTGTTTTTTGTCCTGCACCCAAAAGTCAACTCAATATATACCTCGAAGCATTGCCTTCTTCACCTTTCACTTTCGGGTTTATGGTGCTCTTTTAAGAGGAAAAAAATGCATTATCCAAAAAACCGGCTCCCTATCTCACTGGTTCCCAACCTTTGACTTTAGGTGTACCACTAAATTGTCATCAAGACCTTTCGTGGACCACCTCATATGCAAACGGCAAGAAAAAAAAAAGAAGATAAATACACATGCAGTGGCTGAGCAAAGAGTGCCAGCATCCCCTTTATACACAATTATTACTGCAAGAAGGCCACGGCCAGTGGGGAACGGTGGAAAGAAAAAGTCAGCAACGCTGCTCATGCTCCCAGTGTTTATTTAGCAAACACAAATTAACACAAAACATCAATGATGGAATGCACAAAGCGACACTATTTTTGAAATAATAACAAGCCATAATACTATTTTTGATGAACAATATTTATAATGCATTTACTTTCAATGTCTATTTTTTCGATTATTGTAAATTTGTCTTTCAAGAAAAGATCCCTCGTACCACCTGCAGTAACCTCGCGCACCAGTGGCACGCGTACCACAGGTTGAGAAACCCTGCCCTAGATTATCACATTGTTGCACCTGTGATATGTGGAACTTCAAACTGTGCTGCATTGTGGAAGCCGAACCTTCAGACACGAGTGATCACCGCAGTGCCGATTCCACATCAAAGGGCAGAGGCGACATAATGAGATGCTCGATCCAAGGGGCGGGTTCGCTCAGGAGCACCGGCGCCACTGGAGGACGGCGAGAAATGTTCAGTGGCTTTAGCCCAGAATCTTTGCACATGCTGGGGGTAACTCCCGGTATGGAGGAGGGGCGGGGGGGGGGGGCGAATCAATGACTCTTTTCTCCAGAACCCCAGCCCTACGTGGGGGGGGGGTGAGAGGCGTAATGGGTTAAACACTCCCATAACATGCAAGTTTTAAGTTTCTGCGATGGCAAGGAAAATCCCACCTCTTAACAGGATGCAGGGATCAATGGTAATTGGATTTGGTAACACAAGAAGCGGCTCAAGCGAGGCTTAGCTGGATAAGTATTGTTTTCCGCTAACCGCTATCTCTGCCCCGCGCTTTGATTGAGATCATTTACTGCACTGTTTGTTCGTCATCAATTTGCGCGCTGTCAGTGCTATCTTTAGTAGCAGTTCTTCTTATCCATCTGTGTTACAGCAGCAGTCACCACGACCTCTCCATATTAAGAAAAAAAAGAAAAAACATCATGCACAGTAGACATACTAGACGTCCCACGGTAGATATGTCAACACATTTGTACTTCCTTACCCGTGCACCCCGCTGCACCTTCAAAAAGCTAGATCTTATCCTGATCACTCTTCTGACAGCCCGCCAAGTTGCACAGCTAGCATGCACTTGGGCGCCTCTGCTCTTGATTCTTTACATCACCTGGGAAAGATGGAAGTGGCTTTGCTTCGTGGCGGCTCCACACAACAACAATAACAACACCATGGCCTTGAAGGGAGGGAGGGAGAGAGAGGGAGGGAGGGAGGGGGGCGGGGTCCTGCAAGAAGCCTCACCTGCTGGAAGCAGCTGTACTCTGGGGCTGCACACCACCAGCAAGCAGCTCCACATCCGAGGCCTCCACACATCGGCTATCAATCATGTTTCTGTCACGTTCCCATCATGTTAACATTTTAGTCAATGTTTTTTAGTCATAAAGTTTAGGCATGAATAACAAATGGCCGCTGTGCTGGGATTGCGACTGTTTTGAAACAGTGCAAGGATCCATGGTGTTTGAGGAGGGGTGGTTGAGGGTTTGAGGGCGGTTGGGGGTTGTATTGAGAAACACAAGTCAGTTTATGAAGAAAGAACATCAAAGTCGGGGAACAGCTCTTGAGGGGCATCAGATTGAAGTGTGTTAGCACAGACGGGCTCCCAGGGAGTCGCTGCTGCTACCCGGGTGCGAGACTATATGCTCAAAATGCAAATGGCATGCTTCTAGTAAACTGTGCGTTTTCATTACATTGCTCACAAATCAACAACATTAAATGATTTCCTTTCTTTGCGCTGCAGTGTTGTTTCGCGTTTGTTTTTTATTTATTTATTTTCTCCCTCGGTAACACAAAGGACAAATTGTTCTCTGGGTAACTGCACTAGCTGTGAACTCGGCACTAAAGGAATTGTGATGGAGTGTGTTCGTGATTCTTTATTTAGGTTGTATGTGGTGTTTGGTTGCCTACATCGTCAATTCACCACCATGTCTTAATTATTGTTTACAATGTTAAGGGTTTTGATAAATCTTCCCTTACTGTTATGGTTATGATGCCTGTTTAACATTTCCCCAAGACCTTTGTCAATTCTGGTATGGGGGAAGTGGGGCCCAAGGCTTGGATGTGAGCTCGGCGGGCTTAATTGGAAACGCATGTGCACAGGACGGTTGGATGTAAAAAAAAAAAAAAAAAAAAAAAACACACAAGGGGGAAAATCACTGAAAAAAGTCCCTCTGTACTATTTGACTGTGAAAGGCGCTCACCAAGCTCGTATTATGTTGAGATCCTTAAAACCGAGTTTGATGTCTCATTTCAAGGCATTGACTTACTTCTTGGGGTGAAAAATATTCCATGACCTAATGTTTGGCTTTACAGCTCGTTTGTGTTAAATCAATAAAAAAAGCAACTTTTCCCCTCACGTTTTTTTTTTTTTAATAGACCAAATGTTAGAAAAAAATGCCCACGTCTGTTACCACTTAAGGAATGAAGGATAGTGCAGAAAGACAGGAGAGACACTGTGTACCAGCTATGTGTATGTAGTTGTTTTTTTGTGTTGCAAAAAGAGCTAATGTACAAAATGGAAAGAAATCACGGCCAACTGTCTGTTGATTGCATCCATTTATTATCGCTCAGTGATCAGTGTTTAGGCAAATGCGTTACAGCAAACCTCCCGCCTTTTATGTGTATTCAAGGTGTGCTCGAGGCAAAGCAACGGACGGATTAGTATGTGACAGCTACAGAAGAGTCGACATGCTTTCATGGTTTATTTATCAGCGCATCTGAAAGGCCGCAATTTGTGTTGCCAAGACTGGTGGGGGTGCATCTCTCAATGAAATGAGCATGCTAATGAATGATGCAGGAAACAAAACTGAACCCCTGCAAGCCGAAGGGAGTTTCCCGCTGCAGAAAATGAGCCTTTTGAAGTGCACCTTTTTGTTGTTGAAGTGAGGCCTCTCCGGTTGTTTTAACACAGGTTAACTGTGTTGCCTCTTTTGGCATCAGAGCTGAAAAACACTTCATGGGGCACCTGACCTGTCCATTCCCGATCTTAAACACAGGGGGAGGGACACATTCATCATTAATTGGTTCCTGCGAGTGAGGCGACTTCCTGTTTTGGAGGTGGAAGTAAGGTGTTCCAGGTGTGTGAGCAGCACCAAAATACCGCCCCCCCCCACGCCTTTTGTCTCGTTTTGATTATACATTTTCCCAAGCACAAGCGCTGAAAGAAAGCAACGGCTCATTCGCTTTGATGAGCGATGTGCTCAGTGGAAGAGCTTCAATGTCACCCGCCATGAGGCAGCTGTGAAGTCGCAGCTCATGCCTCGCGTTGCCATTTACTCCATGATGAAGTGGAGAGATCTATGCCAAATACAAACACGCACACATTTGCACACGTGCACACAATGTTTTTGCAAGTTATCTTTTTTTTTAAAGCGGTATTGTGACATTGTAACGGGTAATACCGGTATACGTTAATGCTTGGGTGTCAAACACAGCGATGATGATGAAGGTTGTGTGGTAGACGTTTCCTCATTACATTTATAGTCGATTACCCAGCATGCTCTGATCATATGTTTTCTCTTTTAAAATTTGACATATTTCATGTGAACATTTTGGCGTTTAATTTAATTTCTCCCCCTCCCACTTGGGGGCGGGGGGGGGGTAAGGTTGTATTGGTGACATATTACCCCGTGTGTTGAAGCTAATTTGCTAGTTAATTTAAGCTGCCAAACGGAAGACGTGGGGAGTAGATTGTAACTCATAAGTATGCATTGGAAAGAGTGTTGATTAACATGGAGGGGCTCGGGAGAACCGGCACACTCAGTGTGTATCATCTGGCCTCAGAGGCTGGCGCTGGAATTAAACGTGATGCCTTGCATAAGTGTCCTTCCATTTTAATACTTTAGGCACAGGGGGGGGGGGGGGAAGGGATGCCGTACCATTGGCCCAGCTTGCTTTTGTTTGGACGGATCCACAGTTGTCCCGCCCCCCAGGCGAGGTTCTGAGCACAACATTTCAAATGAATAGTGATACAGACAGCCGTACCCATATCTGGCAGCATTCCTGTGTCAAATTACGGCGCAATGTATCACACTTGGGGATGCTCTTCACGTTTGCTCCATTGTGAATTTAAGCACGGCACTTTTAGGACAATGAGCAGCGGTGGGAGGGTGGTGAGACGGGGGAAAAAGGAAAGAATATTTTCTTGTGGCTGTGGAATGGGTTTGAGAGCGCCTCAAACACAAGGGCTTTCTAAATGAGCCATCTGTGGAAATTATCTGTTGGCTTGGGTCAAGTAAGCAATGAATATGAAGATGATTGTGCATTTTACACGACTGCTCTACATATCCTTTGGATTATTGAATGCTTGCCCCCTCGCTCGTGCCCCCCCCCCCCCAGCCGTCCACCCCACAGGATGACTGTAGCAGGAGTATTTATCTGGCACATTCTCAGCGTGCTCCGGCTCTTGTGGTTGAAGTGTTGCATAGCAACAAAGAAAAACAGCTTTAAATATTTTGGTTTTGGTTAAAAAGGTTTAAAGAAAATACAGAACAGCCCACAATTACTGTTCATTTCTTCCAAGTTCATAAGTTTAGCTCTGCTATTGTGCCACATCATAAAATAAATGCCAAAATAGTCTTTTCTCTTTATTTGGCAACACGTCGTGATCCTCCACTGCTAATCCTGCACATATTGTTCAAGGTTGTATCTATAAACATTAATTCAAGAAACATGTTGTCAGGTATCTGCCGCCTTGCTAGCGCACGGCTGTTGTAAAGCTATTTTAAATGCTTCCTGCTAATTTCTCCGTGGAGCTCGCCTAGACTCAACCGATTATCTATGACAGCATGGAAGTATGTGTAGGTGAGGTGCCGAGTTGAAGTGATGAGCCTCAGGAAAACAACCTGGGGGTGGAGGGAGAGCAGGGAGGAGGGCGTGGGGGTACAGGCATAAGGATGGAGTTGAGGGATGGTGCCGGAGGGGGGGGAAGTGGGGCTGGAGAGGGACTTGTAGCGGGTGTGAGCGAAGGCTGGATGACGCACAGCAGGTGACAGACAGACACTAATAGTAATGGCTCTTATCAGTGTAGCGCTCGCTTCCTCTTTTCACCACGGGCCCTGACATCCTCCTCCCACTCCACCCCCTCCGTCTAGCAGGGGGTGCTGGGATCTGGCTGTGTAGCGCAGCCCGCTCCGGCAGAAAGGGCCTGCCAAACACAGGTCCCCCCTCACGTATAAATTGCATCATTAACAACAACGCCTAGATTATTCTGAGCAGCGCCCACCGGGGGCACACAGCGGCATTATGGCCAAACTTCACTCAAAGACATCCGGGTTCCCTCGAGCGAGCCGGGCCCGTGGTGCTGAGGGTTTGGGGGCGGGAAAAAAATCTATTTGCTCTGAGTATTGGGATTCTTTTCTTTCACGGTACTTGTATCGTCACGTTAACTCGAGTCATTGGTTTTTACATAAGAAAAATTTAAGCCAGAAACATAAAGTGTAATCTTGGTGGAGACATATTAATGGTACTGTCCTACAGAGGGCGCTATTGTGTATTTGTCTATAGTTGATTGGCATCAACTATGTTCTGTTCAGCCACATTCATTTAAAAAAACAATGGCGGACACGGACAGTCCTGTAGAATCCGAAACCGAACGTTATATCCACAGGTTTAACCACACAAAAGATCAGATCCCACACAAAAATGTGTAATATCATATCACAATTTTTACAGAATCGCAATATTTACATAAGCACATCGGCACTCATCCATCCCTGATGTGTCCTATGCAAGCCATGCACGGTCCTTCTGGCCGCCTGGCTTATTAAATGGCCTCTCTGTTAATACCGATCTTTTTATTTTCTCTTAAGTTCTTTTTGGGACTCATCAGGACCACCGAGGGAAGACTGACTGCTGTTAATAGCCAACGCCTAGCGCCCCTTAGCCTAATAATGATTGTCCTCTGTTTAAATTGCATTAGGTAGTCCGCGCCGTCTTCCATTGCACCTCTGAGGGAGGTCCTTAAGCCCAATTGATAACTGCAGTGGCGCCCGATGGTTTCGCACCCTTCGGATCAGCTGGCAATTAACTCTGTAATTACTCGCCGAGGTCGAGGTTAAGCTCTGAGCTAAAGGTTGGGGCAGCAAACATTTTCATATGATCCCCGATACTCCATTATCCGCCCTCACAGCGACCAAGTTTCAAGGGGTTGTTTCGGGAGCTGGTGGTGGGGGGCGGGGGGGGGGGGGGGGATACATTACACAGGGACTCTTGGCAATTACTCTTTGGTGATTATCCCCACGCTGTACAGTCCACATGATTAATCTGGAATCTCCTGTCCCACCGCATCCCTGGCTCTGCTTACGGTGCAAGTTCCATTTTCACCTGAACAAATGGCTCCTTTAGACAAAAAGTGCCAACCTTTTACTTTTTACTGGCTGTAAAAAAAATAATAAACGACATGCAGACTGGAGACTTGGGGCTTTCGCGTCAAACAGGACATTGGGTTTGAGATTCAGAACCGCATATTAAAACCGTCACCGTCGTGCGTCGGGCCTCTCTAGGTGCTTAAGGAACATCTCACGAACGGACGCGTGCACGTTTGTCGACTCGTGTTATCTTTAGTCTCCGTGTTGAATTTAGCACGCACTTTGTTGAGATGTAACTATTGTGCACTAGCCTACCACTAAGGGGAAATCATATCCTTGTTTTCTGATTCCTACTCAGCTACTCTGACCTCTGTTCAGTTGTTGTTGTTGTTTTTTAAAGGTGCAGTGAACCGCCAAATCTTTTCATGTCTTATACGATCGTCGACATAGTGATCTATGTCATTTTGTCACTGTTACTAAAATAAGACAATCATTTTGAAAAAAACAGGAGTAAAATCCGATGTTTTTGCCAAGCAATTTGTGAATGTTTGTGAACACAGCTGGCGTTCTTTTCGCGACGTCCAAGTACACGACGAAGGGACACCGGCGGCGGCGAGGTGTGTGTGGACGTGTGGAGAGGGTTAAGCTTCTCGGAACACACTCATAGTATAGTAGTATACATAGTATACTCGTATACTTTCTTTTTAAATCTCATAGTGTTCGAATTCGAGCTGAAACGGGGGTCTCTTTCACTTTAAATTTGGTCGTGCCTCACTTGGAAGTTTTGGTAGATGCTACATATTTGACTCTATGCTTTAATTGGTCTCAGCCTCACTTGTAAGTCTCTTTGGATAAAAGCGCTGTGAAACGAAGGTGCTGAACTTCCTCCCGGGTCTGCGGTATAGGCCTGAATAACCTCAGAATGAAAAGGCTGTGGAGAGATACCTCCAGAGGTGCATCATGTTCTGGGACGCAACCCTGTCCCCTGGAAGTGTCTGTTTGGCTGGCGATGCTTTCCGTCACGATTCAGAAAGTAGGCCAAACCTTGAACACGAAGACACTCCCCTGAGCACCAGTACCAGAATCTCCAACAGAATTTCTCTATTGGTCCGTTCTCACCTGCTAAAAACAGGGAACTTGGAATCCGCTTTTTTCTCATCCAGCAAAGAAACCCCCCAACACACACACACACACACACACTACACACTAACACACAAACACACACACAGATCACACATACACTCTGATATCCGCCTGTTTCGATGCTCAGCACTGAGCCAGAGCCTCAGTCATGTGAAAACCGGCGTGGGTGATCTCTCGCCCACGGGCCGGCTCGCTCCAGAAAGAACCTCTTTCACATCCGATCACTAGGTCACGGGTCACTTCTGAATCCTGGACCCACTGGAGAGACCATTGGTTGAGGGACCGCTGGGGGGATGGATCTGCACTGAGCAGAATCTGGACCCACTCTGCTTGTTCCCCACAGGTCCAAGAGTTTGGCTGCTGCAGAAGGACGAAGTTTTCCACATGACGTGTTTTGCTATTTACAATTTGTCATTTAGCTGACGCTTTTATTCAAAGAGACTTAAAGGGAATTGTATTTTGATGCACGTCATTAAGAAGCAGAGAGGGGTTAGGGTGGATCTTGCTGGGATGCCTTACAGGTCAACATTGGGGACATTTGGATTTGAACCCAGAACCTTTCTGCCGAGAGTGAAACACCAAAACCACTGACTATCCTAGCACCACCAGATTCAAGCCTGTGTCCCAGCATGCTCCTGTTGTTGGCAGTGATGCGGTGTCAAAATGCATTGTGCTAATGCTATGGCTAATGCCGATGCTACAGCTAACATTGATGTTACAGCTACCGCTGACAATATGGATAACATTGACACTATGGCTAACACTGAGTGTATATGGCTAACCCTAGCACTACAGCTAAAACACTGTGCGCTAACCCTGCATGCTACAGCTAAACTGCCAGTACCACCTAACATCAGTAGCTAACGCATGGCTAGCCAGCGAGTCACAAGGAATCCAACCCTCAGCCAGAGGCCCAGGGGTTAATAGATCAGCCTTGATCACATGACACCGTTATGGGTGTGAATGACCGAGATCGCTGGATTTGGGTGAAGGAGGAGGGAGGGAGGAAGAGGAGGCGGAAGAGGGGGAGGAGGAAGAACAAGAAGGAGGTGCAGGACGAGAAGGAGGAACAGGAGAAAGGAGGAAGGAGGAAGAAAGTTGAAATTGAGGAGGAGGGATATGAAGAAGAGGGGGAGGAAGATGAGGAGGGGGGAGGAGCTCTGCTGTATTGTTATGCATGTCCGTCACACTATCCAGCTGTAATTCATAATCACGACTGACCGAACACATGGACACCACAAGGTCCCCATGTTGTCACACACACAACATCATGTTCCTGTGGAAGCATGTGGTTAAGGAGGGAGTCTGGGTGGGCCGGGGTTGTGTTGCGATGAGTCAGCAGATTTTAGTGATTTTGTTTAGTAATTTCAGGTTTTTATGTCATTTCCTATTAATTTTACACTCGACAAAATTGATGCTCTCTCTCTCTCTCTCTCTCTCTCTCTCTCTCTCTCTCTCTCTCTCTCTCTCTCTCTCTCTCTCTCACTCTCTCTC
>JAOPJI010000060.1:5089213-5107510 GCA_027122695.1 Merluccius productus
CAGAAATTCGGCGAGCAAGCATCGAGGAAGAAGATGACATTGTTTACAAGATGTCGTCGAACGATTATACTTTTAAATTAAACTTTGGTTCTAAACTATCTAGAACACTGTCCACAGATGGAAAGAGAGCTTCACTTCTGCGGCGGCCATGTTGGATCCGTACGAACGAACTACAAGCTTCCGTCTGTCGCATAGTACGTGTCATCCTCTTTCCGTCCCTCCTCGTTCTGTGATTGGATATCAAAGCCTAGCAAATTCTTGAGGCGAGAGGAACCGGTCATAGCCACCAGGCTGTCTGGCAGTTCGAAATTTCGAGCGTGCAAGGCATCATGGGTAATATTCCCAGGCTAGAAAGAATGGACAATATGGAGACTTTGTTGTGATGAATGACGACCGGCATGATAATAATGTCACACCCAGTGGTGTTGCCAGGTCACCCTGATGTTATAAATAGCATAGAAGACATACACACGAACAATGGAGCGGATATTATTTAGGACAGTGTGTGTGTGTACGTTTAATCTGTTCATATGTTCATATGACGTATGGATGAGATCAGAATCTGAATTTATGGGTGATTTCAAATACTGGGAGAGCGACTTGGCAGGGATTCACGCGTAGAAATATAGAAATATACCTCCAGAGAAGTGGACCTCTTGGAGGAGTTGGAGGACGTCCTGGTCTGGGGGAAACCCCTCTCTTTTTTTTTTTCTTTTTCTTTTTTTCTCTTTTTGTTTCCAGGGTTGACACACACACACACACACACACACACAGCAACAACAAAGAAAAGTTGTGTGTGGGAAATGTGGAAAAACGGAGCTCAAGAAGTTTCCAGTCCACAGCGATTTCTCTTCAGCGGAAACTTTGAGCCGCATGCAGGCAAGGCAATATGAGGGGGGGGGGCGGAACCGGACCACTGTTATCGAACCCTTTCCTCGGGCCTGTTCCTGATACAAAGGCACTTCTATACTTCTGGTATATAGGCTACACTCTCTGAAATAAAGGTACTGAAAAGCCAAGAAAAAGGTACAAAAGCTTGTCGCTGGGGCAGTTCCCTCCTACAAGGGTACAAATGTACCCTTTGTTGTAATAATTGTACCTGAAAGGTACTTCTTAGTACCCCATGGGAACATGAAGGGGCCTTCGATTCGTACATTTGTGAATTTTGTACCTTTTAAATAACAAGATTGTACCTTTTATTTATGAGAATGTACCTTTTTCATAGGGTACTTACTGTACATGTACCTTTCAGCATGCATAATTCAAAGTGTACCTTTTTCTATGTAAAGGTACTCATTTGTACTCGTGCTTTATTTCTGAGAGTGTTAGGTTAGTTTACTTGTGTGTGTGTGTGTGTGTGTGTGTGTGTGTGTTGGGGGGGGGTTGTGACAGAGTGAGCAATGGAGTTGTGAATGAATGTGCAAGTGAGCGAGGACCGGAGGGGTTTGGGGTTTGGGGTTTGGGATGGGGGGGGGGAAAGCTGGAAAAGCCTTCAGAGCGCCTTCACATTCGTGCAGACACACACAGAGCGGGCTCAGAGTCAATCCGTCTTTGTTTGGTCAAGGTTGCGCCGTCCCGCCGCGCCCTCCAAGCCCACACTGCCGAGGCTATTAACCTTCCTACTCCTCACCTCCAATGCCACAAAGCTGTCCTTTTTTGGGAAGAGTAGCCCCCCCACTTCCCCCGCGCCCCCCCCCCATCCCGTCCCGCACAACCCAAGGGATATACCGGCTTATTTATCTTTCTTGGAGTCTTTCCCACATTTTATGTATTTAGGTAAGGATGGGGCGGCGGCGGGGCCGGATTAACACTTCGCTGTACCCTGGGCAACAATATTCCCATCAAGGGCCCCATCATCATCACGACCCCCAGGATCACTTTAATTGGCAAAATACAGAATGCATTACAGTAATATACAGTAAATATACTCAATACTTCAATAGCTAACTGTCAGCGAGTGCATTTTGATGTAGAGATGTGCAAATGCTAATAGAACTACAAATGCTAATCGAACTACAAATGCTAATCGAACTACAAATGCACCACTATGCTAATCGAACTACAAATGCACCACTATGCTAATAGAACTACAAATGCACCACTATGCTAATAGAACTACAAATGCACCACTATGTCCTCACGTCAAGGCCACTCACTCACATATGATGCTATGAAAACAAAGTACGTAAGCGCCACGTATACGTAAGCACGTAAGGACGTAAGCGCCGCGTAACGGCTGCGTCCTCTGCCCCCCCCCCTACGTCAATTTCCACCGGGCACGTAACGGCAGCGTTACGGCAGCGTAGCGTAGCGTAGCGCTGCGAGGCGGCTGGATTCGCGGGATCACGCGAGAACTACGAGACCACGCGATAATTTGTGGATGTCAAAATAGAACAACAAACAAATAAAAGGTTACCTCGCCTTTCCGAAGTTGACTTGCAGTTGCTTTGTCTGTCAGAAGTTGATTTGCTGTTGATTTGGCCGTTTTTCCTAGATGTGTGTGCTTCTACCGTGAGTTGGTAGGCTATATAGTTAATCAAATCAGTACCAGGAATCATCTAAGATCATCCAAGGTCATCTAAGATCATCTAATTCACCAGTGAAGAGCTCGGGAACATCAGGTGTAACGACACCAGATGATTTTTTTTAGATATTGTATAGATATTTATATTGTTTATATTTGAATTATTCTGCCCCAATTACACCAAGTCGAATTCCTTGTATGAGCAATCCTACTCGGCGATAAACTCGATTCTGATTCTGACTCTGAAGAGGGGAAAGAGAGGGTAGTGCAGGCGATGGCGAAGGCAAACGAGCTCTCGGGGGACTTGAACTCGCACCCGTACTGACTGAGCCGGCGCTTGGGTCACCACAAAGTGGTTTTCCTGTTCTCGCTGAGAGTTTCTGTCTCTCTCTCTCTGACTCGACTCGTTCTGTAGTGGGGCCAGCGAGCGTTGCTATGGAGCCACTGAGTCACCGGAGGGTTGCCTAAGCCACATTTCAAAACTGCCGGGGCTTGTTTTTATGAGCGGGGGGGGCGCGCGGGCCCGCCGGGGGGGGGGGGGGTGAGTGTGAGAGAGTGTGAGAGAGAGAGAGGGAGAGAGAGAGAGAGTGAGAGAGAGAAAGGAGAGAGTTGTGATGCAAAAGGGAGAGAGGGAAGGACATGTGGAAAAATAAACAACATAAGTTAGAAACAAGGACAGAAAACTACAGGGGACACAGCCACAGACGAATGGAGGATGAGAGAGAGGAGATAGAAGAAGAGACGAAAAGGGCACAGCCATGGATGGATGGATGGATGGACGGATGGAAAAGAGAGAAGAGAGATAGGTGAGATAAGGTGCGAGCCTAGGTGCTGATTGCGGCCGCCACTGCAGCTTCCAGCGTAACCGCAGAAATAGGTGCCCTACATATGAGCAGGGCATAGGGTTACACCATCCAGCAAGTAAACACAAACACAGACACACACACATTAATACAAATACACACTTCTACACACACACACACACACACACACGGAGGCATAAACACACACACACAACCACTGATAAACAAAAACACACACACACACACATACAACCACTAACAATCACACACACACACATTAAAAGATCAGAGTTGAGGTTGAGTGATGAGAGGAACGAAGAGCGAAGAGAGAGAGAGAGAGAGAGAGAGAGAGAGAGAGAGAGAGAGAGAGAGAGAGAGAGAGAGAGAAAAGGCATGAAGCAAATGGCAATATAATAATTTTCATTCCATAGTTGCATAGGTTTCATGTGTCTGCATTCAGTGTGTGTGTGTGTGTGTGTCACTGTGGGCCTGTCTATACACAGCATTAGTTAAGTCTTTAATGTGCTGCCTGACACCCACACAAAACACACAAGCCTGGATTGCCCTCTTGAGTCTTTAATTGTAGTTTGGGCGCCATGCACACGCACAAACATGCACACACACACACACACACCCTCCGCCTCGCTCTGTCTTTAGCACAACCCTAAATTACCTCTAAAATATTCCCCAGGGAGGAAAGTCAGGCCAACACACACACAAACACACACACACACACACACACACACACATACACACACACACACACCAGGAAAAGTCAACAGGGGAGCCACTCCTAACACTGAGCTGTGCGAGTCCACGGAAGGGAGAGTCGGTTTTCTATTTCAGTCCACATACAAAGACACTGTATCATCATGTTGATCACAGTTAATGAATACCATCTATCACGCTCCATTACTTACCCCAACAGCTACACTGACCCACTTAGGGCGCCATTAAACCCTCGCCTGGACTTTAACTTGAGTCTGTTTGGCTATGAGTATACACAGCCACAGAAGAGGAACATAAACATGAGGAAGTTTACTTTGTTGTGATCGAAATTGGATATCACCCAACCCGCTCGGAGCGTCGACTCGACACCTTGACATTGTGCCAATTACACATTCATTACATCACTGGCCTGTCACTCACCCGGATCACTTCGGGAGTCTGCTGGATGAGGAGGGTGGAGCCGGTGTCCCTCACGGCGACAGGGTTGCCAACGGCGACAGCAGCAGCATCCCTCCCGGCGACCGGGGTCAGTGCGACGACGACGACGGAGGCTGAGGCTTCAGGCTCAGCCGCATCGGCGGTCAGGGCGGTCAGGGCGGACAGGACGACCGGAGGAGTGGGCGGTGCTCCGGGTGAGGGTGAAGACGTCTGAGCCGCCGCAGGCTCCGCCTCCTCAGCTTGAACCTTGGGCGTAACCTCAGGTAGGGGCGGAGGGATGGGGATGGATGTGGCCGTGGGCGTGGCGGTGGAAGCTTGTGCCAGAAGAAGAGATAAAAGTTCAGACACGGGTTCAGGGGGAGCGGGTGTGTGAGGGACGGGTGTGTGAGGGACAGGTGTGTGAGGGACAGGTGTGTGAGGGACAGGTGTGTGAGGGACAGGTGTGTGAAGGACAGGTGTGTGCGGGACAGGCGTGTGAGTCACAGGCGTGCGGGGGACGGGTGCAGGTGGAGCCGCGGGAGGGTTCGAGTGGCTGTGTTTCGGAGGTACGGCGGGCACAGCCTCAGGTAGGTTCATGGGCGGCGCCGCAGGAAGCGCTGCCGTCTGTGCGTTCTGAGGAGGGGTTTCGGCCCTGCCGGCCGTGGCCATTGTATCCTGCAGGAGTCTCATCACCTCCCTCTCCTTCCCGCTGCTCCTCTCCGAGCTGCCGGTGCTCCCCGCCCCAGAGTCCACCAGCTCCTGGGCGAAGCTCTCGATGCTTTCCAGGATCCGCAGCAGCAGGGCGCCGTCCTCTTCCTCGCCGCCACGGCCTTCCCCCTGGGGAGGCGCAGGCATCGCGCCTTGTGTGACCTTGGAGGTAGAGCCATTGGTGAACAGGTGACTGGTAGCTGGTTTCTGGGTCGGCGCCTGTGATTGCATTTTGGAATTGGGCTGGACCAGAGCCGGGCCGGCGGGCTTTCCCGCGCCCCCGTCCGTCATCATCTTCCTGGTCTTGACCGGCAGCGGAGGCTCTTCCTCCCTCTGGTGGTTCATGCTCTGGGAGAGGTTCTCCAAGTCCATGAGGAGCTTGTCGATGTCATCGTTCCTGTACGGCACGTCTGGGGTGGCTTTGGGCGCTGCCGAGCTCGTCGAATCCCAGGAGGACCCGTAACCGGCGGCGGAGGACTGAGTACCGAAGGCGGTCTGGAGTGTATGAGGCGGGGAGGACGGGTGTGCGTCTTTCGCGTACACCGTGCCGTTTCTGCCCTGGGACTGCGAGCGCCGATCCATCGCCCCCCTGTTGGAGGCGTACGTTTGCGGGGTTGGCTGTTCGACGCTCTTGCCCACGTCCGCGTCCTCCTCGATGAAGAGCGCCTCCATGGGCGTCGCCGGCGGGGTGGTGTTGGCGTACAGCGGGATGGGGGAGTGGCGGCGAGGGGAGTGCGTCGGGGACGAGGAAGGCGAGGAGGACGCGGTGTGCGTGAAGGCCGGGGGAGAGAGGGCGTGGTGGGGTGCGCGCTGTAGTCCGTTTGTCAGATGACTCGGTTTGGTAGCGTTGACGGACTCCGCTCTCGAAGGAGACGAGGACGAAGAAGAGGAGTTGGAGGAAGACGTCGACGAGTAGGACGCCGAGCAGGCGGACGGAGTCGGGGCGGAGGAGGGCTTGGACGGAGATTTGGGGAGCGGCGGTGACTGCACCACGTCCTCGTACCGGGGCGGCTGATCGTGGCCGAAGATGGGCGAGAAGGGACCCTGCTGGATGGAGTGGAGGCTGTTGACCAGCTCGGCCAGCTCGCTGTGCCCGCCGGACGGCGCTCCCTGGCCCCCTTGTCCGCCGGCCAAGCGAGCGAGGCCCCCCACGCCCTCTAGCTCCAGGGGAAGCCTCTTCAGGTAGGAGCTCAGGCGGGTCATCACCGCCCGGTAAATGCTCTCGGGATTGGCGCCCTCGTCATCCGGCCCGCCTCCCCCGCCGGGGCCCTTGCGCCGGATGCACTGCTTGATGATGTCCGTGCATTTCTTCAGGTCCTCCGAACACTTGAGCAGGATGTCCAGGCAGGCGCGGATGTCCTCGCCGCCCGCTCCCCCGGCGCCGCCCTCGGCCCGCGTTTTCTCCAGGAGCCGGGCAATCAGGTTCTCCTCCCCGAGCGTGTTGAGGTACAGCGAGGCCACCGTGTTCAGGCCCTGGTCCAGAGACCCGCTGCAGGCGCTGGTGAGGCTGCCAGTCGAGCCTCCGCCGACCTTCGTGATCGTGGACAAGCTGCCCGCGGCCCCCTTCGCCTTCGCCTCCTCGACGCCCGCCCCTCTGACCGCGATGAACGGCGGGAGGTTCTCGTCGTTGGACGCCGCCGCGGTGCCGTTCACGGGGCCGTTGGCGGCAAAGCCGTTGGCAGTCACCGAGCTGAAGTGGCCGTATATGATGTCCAGGTCGGTGGAGCGGCGGCTGAACGAGTCGGGGCGCACCTTGCGGCCCTTGCGGAAGGTGACGTGGCTGGACGTGGAGAGGCGGAGCTTATCGAAGGAGAACTCTTTCAGCTTGCCACTGGCGAGGTTGATCGCCTCGCCGGTGATGTCCTTCAGACTTGTGGCCGACGCCAGGTTCCCCATGGACCCTCCTCCACTGGGGGTCTTCTTCACCCTCCATGGGGGGCTCTCCTCTCCCATGGACATGTTGCCGATGCTCCCTGCCCTCTCCAGACTCCCGCTGGTATCCAGAGACAGGTGAGTCTTCCCATGACACGTGGCGGAGACCTGGTAGGTCACCCCGGCGGCCGCGGCGATGTTATGCAAGTATGTGTTGGGGTCCGTGGGTCCGGGCTCGGGGGCCACCAGCAGCTCGGAGCAGGTGCCCCGGTGGGCCACGGCGCAGTCCAGCCCCTGCGACAGAGCGCCGCAGGGGCCCGCGCAGTAGTGCACGGCGTGCTTGTGCACACGCCGGTCCACCACCACGCTGTTGTAACAGCTCACGCTGCTCACCACCACGCGATAGGCCGCCGCCATGGCAACCGGGTCCGTGGGGGGCTGGGTGGCTTAGTGGGAGTGTATGAAAGTATAAAAGAACGACCAAAAGTGGCCCCTCAAGAGGCAAAACCTGCGCTGAAAAAGGTGGCGTGCGGAAAATTAAATTTTTTTGTTATTCCTTGTGTTTTGCCTTGTTTGTGTTTTTTTCCAAAAAATGTTTCCAGCGTATCTCCGCCTGAAAAATTCCCCCCCCCCCCTCCCCAATATGAATCCAGAATAAATATTCCCTTCACAGTCTGAAGAGGGACAGGTTCCCTGGCTGGGACCCCAGATGCTCCAGGGGCCAGGAGGGGCCTCTTGATCACAGCTGCTGGAAGCCCTCCTCACGCACTCTCTGCGGGGCTCCACTCGCAGCTTCCTCCTTCCTCCTTATTATCCGCTAACGACGCTCACAGAAGCCATCCGCGCAGAGAGAAAAACTAGAAAAAACTAAAAAAGAGAGAGAGAGAGGCAACATCAGCAAGCAGCGAGGCCATCATCCATGCCTCCATGAAAGCACCCCCAGGGGCCTGTTCCAGGGCCAGCTGGGCTTCAACATGGTCCCCAGCTTTGGCTCATCAACGCCGGGCAGCCAAAACGCAGGATGGACCCCCTCCTCCCCCAGTGTCTCCTGGCGTCTACTGGCGTCTGGCTCCGTCCTGGAGGGGCTGAGGCGCGTTCGCCGACTCCGGCGCAGCTGCCGGTTAACAGGGGAGCTGTCACAGATGGTCGGCCGGCCCCCCGAGCGCTCTCGCTCTCTCTGAAGGTCTCTCTTTCTCCCTCGCTCTCTCAAGGCTGTGGCGGCGGTTCACTCTCTCCCTCTCCCTCTCGGAAGTGGGACACTCTGATTGGGGGACACCACCTGTGGGTCAGCAGGAGAAGGAGGGAGGGAGGGGAGAGAGAGAGAGAGAGAAAAAAAGAAAGAGAGAGAGTGAGAAAGAGAGAGTGAGAAAGAGAGGGAGAGAGAGAGTGAGAGAGAAAGAGAGAGAGTGAGAAAGCGAGAGAGCGAGGGAGAGAGAGAGAGAGAGAGAGAGAGAGAGAGAGAGAGAGAGAAAACGAGGAGAAGAAAGAAACAAAGAAAATACATTTAATTAGAGACGTTTCATAAAGAGTCTCTCCCATGTCATGGGTGACCGCGTCAGACATATGTGCATGCGCCTGTGACGTACGTGTGCATTTCCATGTATGCGAGCGTAGAGAAATACTGAGCGCGGGCGGGGCCGCCCCCCCCCGCCCGCGCCCGCCCCCCCCCTCGCCTTTCCACGCTGAGCTTGTCAACCCCAATCTGAAGTCATTTGGTGTGAAATGTGCGCCATGGTCTGGGGGCCCTGAAGGTCAGTGCCTGGTAATTGATGTTGCTTATTCATCTGTTTCCTGTGTCTTGGTCTCCCTCTCCTTTGTTTGGATAGATTGTTTGAAGATTTACTGTAGTTCTTTAAGGGGCCTGAGAAGAGTGCCCCTGCTGTCCGGGCTCAATGTCCCCGCCACGCAGGAGGGCCATTGCTGATGACACACTGCTGTTCTTGGAAAGAAGCCTGTTTTACCAAGACAAGATGGAGGGAGCATCTCCCTGCATAACAATTAGGGGGGGGGGGGGCGGAGTTTAAAAGTGATCATCAGTCACACTTTACTTTTTACTTCCTCAGTCAAGCTCAGTGAGTTTCTTTAATTCTGGGGTAAATGTTCACGAGGCTTGACAAAAAAATGTATGAGCCAAAATACTTTACTAACGTAAACACAAAAGACCATGACCATGTGAATCCTTGTTCTACTAGAGAAAGAAAGGATTTAATACGTTTTCACAAAACAAAATACTACAAAGAATTATGCTTTTGATGACCGACTACACTGTGTGTTGTTGTATTTTTGCTATATCAGCTTTCCCTACGAATAAGCTACGAATAACCGAGTAAACCCCTTGCCTAACACCACAAGACTCCTCACATGTGCTAAAAAAGGGGAGAAGAATCTCATGCAAACACAATGAAGTTCACTGTATTGCCACTTCCTAGTGTCCTCCACCCCACGCCACCCCACAGCTATACATGCCCTTGATGGCTGTCACCCGAGGTGCAGATAAACAATGGACTCATTTAAAAACAAAGAAATTATTATGGGAGAACGTTTAATCCCAGCTTGACATGTCAGCAGGCAGCATGGGCGACAGCTTTTCAAGAGACCCTTTGAAGTGGCAGCTCTTCCAAGGTCTTGGCTCATTACACAATAAAAGGCCACTTTGCATGTAGCTGGAGTGGCTTAGGAAATTATGACTGGTGAAGCAGGACCCCCTGACTTACAAGTGACGTGGAAAAGACATTTCTTTTTGTGATCCGCAAACAAAAAGGTTAATCAAAGCTAGATGTATTGTTTATTGTAAAAAAAACAAAAACAGAAAGAGATACATATTTTCTGAGACCGGGATAGCTTTGATATATGTCAAGAAGTCAATGTCTTTAAACTCAACAAAGGTTACCAGGTGTTGCAATAACATGGGATTCTGAAATATGTTTCAGTATCAGTTTTGTTTTAAATATTTAGTAGAGGTTTCTTTAGTAGAGACTGAGAAAAACATGTCCAATGTAAACCATAGGTAGCTATGAATTGTTAATTATCATAGCTTCATGACCTGTCAAGCGGCGCTTCAAACTCTTCCTGTCAAAGTTATGAGACCAAAACCATTTTGACACATGAGTGAGTTTTTTTTAAAGAATAGCTTTCTGTTGGCTATACGTAGGCCATTCCACTCCCGTTATCACCCCCCCCCCCCCCCAACCACACAATAGTCCTAATCTCCTTGATCATGCTCCGTGAATAAGAAAGGAGGAATGTGAATGACGTGCCGGCGAGTAAACACAGGAAAGGCACCTGTGAGGACAATGTCTCGCGGAGGAACAAAACCTGCGCGGGAGGCAGCTGGAAACCTTTTAATTAGTGCTAATTACCTTAGCAGAGGAACGTCGGAAGGCTTGAAAGGATTTGTGTCAGCGCGTGAGAGATCAAAGATTGAGGCGGTCAGATTTGTACTCTTTGCTGAGTCAAAAACTAATAAGAAGGGTGATAATAGGGCCCGTGAGAATGGCAACGCAGGTGGTGGCATGTTTAATCCTCACTTAGGCCCACTGCCATTTACACAATTGGATGGGCCAATTTTAGACTCTTTTTGAAAAGAGGAGTTAAGCTTTGCTTGGGTGTGGGCTCCGGTTATTAGTGCCATTGTCCTTTTTTTCTGTGTAAGCCCTATATTTTGTGACGCACAGTTAAAATAACATGAAGGTAACTCAAGCAATTTAAATAAGTAGTCGCAAATAAAGCACAATTGACCCCATAAATGCTGGAGCAAATTTCCTTTAATTCGATTTGCATTATCCAGACATTAAAGTCGGGACAAAAAGTGAAATGATGAATTAATAGTTGTGCGTACCGTCTCATTTAAACGTCGTTATTAAGTCATGTCACCTGGCAGGGCATTGCATAAGCCAGACAGGTCAGTGAAGGGTTATTTCTCTTTTGTCATAACCCATCAAACCAGCCCCAAGCTTGCTATCTGGAAGTTTGCAGCGCCCAGGTCAAATTTTAGCTTAAAAAAAAGAGAAGAAAAGAAAAGTCAGTCCCCTTCACTTCCAATCCACCGTTCACATTCTTACCTACAGGCAACCTCTGCTTGGCCGCGGTCATTAATCAAAGCGAAGGGCTGTCCTGACCTCAGCCCCTTCCCTTTGAAGTGCTCTGTCCTCTGCAGCGGGAGGAAATCACTTGCTGCCTGATTCAATGAGCCATCAGTCGAGCCAGCAGACCTAATGACATGTGAGAATATTAACCTCCTACCACCAAGAGCGCTTCTGCTTAGAAAGCAGTCTATTATTCATTCCGGGCTCCAGTGGAACCCTATCCCTCAGCACTGCCTCCGCACTAAAAACCCTCCCACCAAGACCACAGCCAAAGCCGAGGCGCACAAGGTTCAATTTTAAAATAATGAAGCTGTTATATTCATAAAGTTTAAGGACGCCTGTGTTTCTTGACACATATTGATAAAGGATTCTCCATGTCGACGACTGGGAGTGAACCGCAAGCAACTTAGTCCTTGGCGTAACAAGGTTGACAGGTTTTTTTGTTTTTCGGGGTATTGTGTCTCTGGCATTGCCTACTCTAAATGGTCAGATTTCTTTGTAATGATGTTAAAAAAATGTCTAATCTTTTAAAAGCTGTCCTCCTCCATGTCATTCGTTTTTGTGTCTTATCTTGACAGACAATCTGTGCTGTGAGGAACACAGTCCATTATGCACATATGAGGCCCATCACTCCTGCAGTATTGGCAAATTCATCAGCCATTTTGCTCATTGCTCCCTTAGAAGCATGTTGATTTATGTGCCGTTTTCTTTCTTCTCTTTTTTTTGCCAACCGGTCGAGAGAATGGCCTTGTTAAAATACAATAATGACTTATCAACTCTGTCGCTAGTTGGAGGCTCGTGAACGATGAGACATTATCCATCAAAGCAACACCGCCCTGGGTTATGTTCATTCGTCAAACACAAAGAGCATCTGCCTAAAAACGTATCTGCCGTCATCCTTTGAACAAAAAAAAAACCTCAAGGTGTAATCAAAGACGATCACCTGACAGCACACAGGGCCAAATTGTTATCAACACTGATGTGTTGTTGCCGCTTTACAAAAGCCTCTTTCATTTGGGATTTTGAACCATTCCTTGAGCAGCTGGCCTTTTGGCCCAACTCCGTTCGAGTTGTTCACATTCATTAGGTCTCGGGACGTCAAAAATTCAAGTCTGCGTTGTCCCTCTTGTCATGCAGGCAGAGAGCTCTGTACTGACACAGAGTGGAATCCGCTTGGACAAGTGATCAAAAAGTGTTGTGGCATGTCACGGGCCTTGTGGGCTGGCCTCGGTACCCTATGGTCACGGGTTGAGGACATCCGACCTGAAATGCATGCAAACTAATGGCCGCCATGACTGACATTTCTGCCAATAAGCCCAAAGTGTTCGGCCGTTGTCAGCAGGAGTTTATCAATAGGCACGTCTGCATATGCACTGGTCTATTGATCCATCCATCTCTGTCCACCTATTTCTACATCACTGTGGCTGTCTCTTGTCATTCAATGGGATGGCCTGTGAGGAGCTGCAGGACCCTTGGAGGAGGAGAGTGAAAAGGAAAGGAGTTGGAATAATGGGACTTTACAGCCAATAGGGACGTTGTGTCCAGGGCTCCTCTGACTTTTTTTGGATCATTGATGCATGTCACACTAAGTCTGCTCTGAATCATTTGTTCGGCCCCTTGTTCTCACAAGCTCCAGTCCTTGGTTAATGGTTACACTTCAATGATTCGGTTTCTAAGGTCCATCGCTGTCCTTTCGGTTTACGTTTTTTTCCCTACATGTAGGAACGTTTAGTCAGCGAGTGCGGGAGTGTTTGTCATTAGCGCCTGTGCTCGTTAATGCACATGCTAGCTCGCCAGAACCTGCAGTCTAGTCTAGTTGACACCATTAGCCCAAGGAGACCGCGGCACGCTAACAGAGTGTCCTGATAACGAGGCCCCAGGTTAATTGCAGTGAGAACGCCTTCCAGGTGACACAAGGTTCTGAGTACCGGCGAGGAGAAGGGTGGGTGGAGGGAGTTGGTGATTAGAGGAAGGTCCCACTCAAGTGACTCAGGGGAGACTGGAGAAGCATCATCAGGTCTCCAGGGGAGGGAGGAGAGAGGTTGGTGTCCACGGGGAGTGGAGGTAAACAAGATTGTACCTGTGTGGAAGGATGGAGGCGGGCGGCCGCCCGGGGGTCGTTAGTGGCCTTGCAGCGGGAAGCAGAGTGCACACACAGCTCAGGGCCTATCAATGTCCAGGGGATAATGGGTGACGCCCATTCTCCTCTGATCTGTCAAGCCGTCAAACCCAATCTCTCGTGACGATAAGACATGCTTATGAAATGATTGTGTGTATGTGTGTGTGTGAGGGGGGGGGTGTATATGGCGTCAGTGGGAATTAAATAAATGAGTGGGTGAGCTTAAACACATCATCAGGTTCATCAGTGATATCGTGATGCGCCGAGCACATCTCTGCACGGCGTGCGCCCGCATAATTGTGATGACATGTTCAGCGCCAACTAAGTTGTCATTAAAAAAGTACAATTTTTAGCCACCAAACCTGCATCATTCCCCCACTCCCAGGGCACTGAATTTAGCTGATTAAATCACAGGGTGCATGCAGCAATGGTGACACGAAAACAACAACTAATAAGCAAACGCCCCCTTACACACACACAAACACACCCTCACAAACACACACACACACACGCACACACCCAGTGCATGTGGACTCGTTTTAACCAACCTGCTAATAACATTACACGGCAGCAAATACCCTAATCAGACAGGTGAAAGGGGATTTGGGAAGCATTTTGGTTTGCTTTTCTTTCAAAAATTGGTATTCTCGTGTGGGTTTACTGGCAGCAGAATCAGCTATTTATTATTAAAATCCTCATGTTTTTTTTGCTGTAGCTTGTTCTTAACAGCTTGCGTGCCTCATAGCAGTATAGAGTATAGATAGGAAGTTGATCTGCTTCACTTGGGAGGCTGTGTGTGCGTGTGGGGGGGCATTCATTGTGTGAACATATTGTGCTGTTTTCCTGGACATCTATCTCTTCATCTTTCTCTCCTCCTCAATTTCACACACTCCACCCAAGCACAAACAGACACACAAATGTGCACACGCTGACACACCTACACACACACACACATACACACACACACACACACCGAAGCATGCACTGACAAGTGGGCACACACACACCGAAGCATGCACGGAAAAGTGGGCACGCACACACACGCACACACACAACACAATCCCTCACCAGGAATGCACATTAAAAAGGATTTGTTCCCCTAAAGCCGGTCGGCATTCGCGAGGCCAGTGGCAGACTTAAGTGTCAATTAAGGTGATGTACAGTGGGCACATTATCATACAAGCTTGTCAGCTGTGGCCATTTGAGGGAAACAAATACCCCCGGCTTTACACCTTCCACGACTTGAACTTTGCATGGACCCATCGCCGCAATGAATGTCACAGTCAATCATTTAGCCACTTGGCGTGCCGGCTGCTTGGTGAGTCGATTCATGGGGGATCAAGTCATTCCATACAAATAATACCCATAAAAAAATAGAGAAAATCCAACGGCTCTGTCACATCCAGTGGCGCAGTCCGTCCGCCGGTCCGTCCGTCCGCCGGTCCGTCCGCCCGTCTGCCGATCGGCCAGCCGGCCGGCCAGTCGGCCTGCCTGCCGTCGTTTCTCAGGTCTTCGACTCATTACTGGGTGGGAGAAAATTATAGCTCTCAGCGGGGATGATGGATGACAAGTTAAATTTGTGTCCAGGGACTGGAGGTGAACGGTGACAGAGGTATTTATCTTGAGAATGGAGGCTGGGGGTCAGGCGAGGCCCGGACGCCTTAAGGCGCGAGACATTGACAAATTCATCCAGTGGAAAGCCATTGCTTGGGACTTTTCTTTTGTTTTTGAGTCCTGGCCACTCGCTAAGTGACCCGCATCGCTCATACTGCCAGCGTGTGAAGAATGCCCTGCCTGGCCAGGGAGCCTAGCTCTTCTGTTGGGGCCCTGGTAGTTCATTGATTTGTTTTTTTTTTTTTTTGTTCTGAGGCTTGAATCTTTGTCCTGGTGAGACTGTGAAAAGGTGCTTGCTTTGGCGCTTTGGTTAATCAGAGACAGTTGTGTCGGAGGAGGAGGATGGGGGGGGGGTCACACTGGGTTAATTCGGTTAATTTATCCGCCTAATTTAGTGCCTTGGATTTCGGAAGCAGTCAGCGGCTTGCCAATATTTCCTTCTTTGGTTCAGCCTCATTTGCATTGGAGCAGTTTCTCTATACGTCCACAGTGTTTGCTTTTCTATGTCATTTACTTCTCAACCCACTCTGTGTTTCCCCTGTTATGCAGTGATGAGAGAGGAGACGGTGTTTATGTTTTTCCTGTAGGTTTATGTGCTGTAGACGAGGGGGTGAGCCACAGAGACCTCTAGTGGTCGCAGAACACGGTGAAAGGGTTTATAAGGGGGATTATGGCTTTCAGTACCTCGATTCATTACAATCATTGCCTGTGATATATCTATGCTATTAAATATGCTATTAAATATATTCAATATGAAAGAGCGCATGGGAAAAACGCAATGATAATGACATATTGTATTGGCTATTGATGTGTATGAACATATAGTCATTTCTCAAAGTGCTCCCTGGCTGTAATATTAGTTGTGCCAAGTACAAGCTCTGAGTCACTGTATTGTGTTTCTTCAATAAATATAAGAGGGGTTACTTATTATAAATCTCTTGTCTTGCCTAGTGCGAATTCAGTGCAACTAATGCAAGTCTGAAGAACAATTGCAAGGATTTGAAAATTGTCTATGTTTGAAACTAGTATGAAGATAAAATCTTTAAATCTTTAAAAATACCATCTGAATAGTATTTTAACAAAAAAATAACACTCAAACATTTCTGGAATAATTAAAACATTTACAGATATTTGGTGACCTATATGGATTCAGGATTATACATGTTAAGATACGATATCACTGCTAGACATTTAGGTGTGTCCACGACACGGCACATGGAAAGGCTCACACTCTAATCATGTGAATCACAGTCTGGCAACATTTGTATTCCCTGCCTCTCTGTCTGTGGTTTTGTGTTTCTGGCACCATAGGTCATACTTTGCAATTAGGACCAATGTTTAAGTGATGGATCCAACGTGAAAGGAGTCATTTGTTTGTGCTTTTGGAAAAAAAACAACAACAGTTCTTGGGTGCTTTTACAATCACTAACCACTTTACCATGGTTCATCCATCACGTTGTCAACACTCCTGTGTTTGGACTCCATTCAAGCCATGGCCCAGAGAGGAAAGAAACACAAACCGCAAAACAAAGCACCCCACCACCTCCCTTCGCTGCCTTTCACGACAAGCCAAATTTTCACCTACAATTTACGCCCTCTTTTGTCTCCAAACCACCATCTTGAGATGATTTGTGAATGATAAAGTGTGTGTGTCTGTGTTTGTGTGTGGGTTGCAAACCATTACTCAAGTCTGATCGCTGTCCCTGCGCACGTACCTAAAAACCACAACCAACTCAGCTCGACCAAAAGTAATCAGTGTAATCAACGTTCGCTCATAGCTTTTTCTTTTTCTTCTTCTTCTTTTTTTTCTTCTCTCAGACGTGACGTGGCCACTCGCAACGTGACAGCGATATGAAATCGACTTTACGTCTCACAGTTGGATACACTCGCGCGATGAATGAAAGGTGATGCTATTGACGAGTGGAAACCAGCTCAATCAACGGTTAAAACATACTGTACTTCTAAAATGTATTTCCCAGTCGTGCTGAGGGCCGAATATTGACTTCCTGCCCGGCATAGTGATGCAAATGTTAAATGTACTGTCACCGCCAAACATTGATTGTACTTCGATTGTACTTTACAAAGCATTCATGTTTCTTACACCTAAAGCAATTATTTCTGCTCATTTTTACGCCATTTCTCCCACCCTTCAACACAACTGCAGGGTATGGGTTTGTTGTAGGCCTGCAATGAAAAGCATTTCAATAGAGGAGATGTTAATATGTAGGCCGGGGCCTAATGCTAATTCACCTCTTCACAAATGTGCCGGGACCGATTTATTCAAAGTAAAAGACTTAATGGACGCAGTCCTGTGTGTCCATTAACCGCAATGGACATTAATAGGTTTTCAGTTGGCCCCGGACGGGCAGGATAATGCTACCCTACCATGCGTTTTTCTTTTTTGTGTTAACCATGACTTATAAATATATTTACTTTGAGCAGATCCCCTTAAGTGCTTTTTCTTAACAATGCAAGCTCCATGAATGATTTACCATACAGGAATACCTTAAAGGAATCATTTGCTTGGGGGGAGGCTCGGCGGTTAGTTTGATGCTGACAAGAGCATTATCTCCCGATTGACAGCGTTGCATGTTCTGCTAATGCAATATTTATCGTATGTCACGTAGCCGCGCATTAGGCCAATGTGAATAGGCTATTGTCTCTGTCGAATGCGCAAGTGGGCTGACAATGGTTTGGGTTAAAGCAGGACAAAGACAGTCCGAAAAATCAGAAGAAAAATAAATAAAGAAATAAATGCGGCTTTATGCCCTCTGGACATTTCCACACGACATGCAGAACGAGCTATGGGCTAGCTGCTCTGCAGCAGCGGACGAATCACTGGACATTCATTGGACACATGAGAGCCAACTCCTACCACAGCAAGGATTTTAATGTTGTGTTATGTCATTTTTAAGTAGGCTATTAAGACGGTCCTTCGTTGTTGGGATCAGCGCTTCTATCCATATCTGGTCGCAGTAAACATTCAGTCTTCTGCATATTAAGCAGGATAGGAACATTTCCACCAACTGCTTTTTGTTCACCAAATGAACTCTGTTGGTTGGCTTGCTGTGTTTTTCCCTTGAGTGTTGCTCCAATTCAATTTTAAAAAACAAGAGTGTCGTATTTGAAGTGAAACGTGCATATTTGGTGAATTCCCTTGTCCCAAGTCCCTTGAAAAGACTTGAGGGGTGTGTGTGTGTGTGTGTGTGTGTGTGTGTGTGGGAGGGGGTAACAATAGGCTATGTGTACGTACAGTAAAAAACACAACTGGCTACAACACAGGCCATCGATAGAGGCCGCTCCTAACGTGGTCCCTGTATAATTAGCATCTGTAATAACTGACAAAGGGCTTTATCCGACCCCCTTAAAAAACAAATCATACATGGGGGGGGGGGGGGGGGGGGGGGGGGGGGGGGGGGGGGGGGG
>JAOPJI010000060.1:5140020-5150891 GCA_027122695.1 Merluccius productus
GTGTGTGTGTGTGTGTGTGTGTGTGTGTGTGTGTGTGTGTGTGTGTGTGTGTGTGTGTGTGTGTGTGTGTGTGGCCATAATACCACAACGTACCTACAACAAAACACATACGGCAGACAACATTTCTAAGCCTAAATTGGAAACACTGCTTGCTGCCATGATCATGTGATGGTGTTACACATTGTTGTTCTGACGCCCCCCCCCCACACACACACACACACACATGCATGCACACACACACATACACATGCATGCACATACTCCAACCCATGTTGTTAATAACTAAATGTAGCCAGTAAAAACAAAAGAGTAGAAATGCTTTGTGATCGCTACAACTACGTGTTGTCAAGGCGTGTGTGTGTTTGTTTAGTATGGAGAGGGTGAGGCAGGCGGGGGATCAATGCCCCCCCCCCCTCCCCCAGGGGCCTGCCTGCCTGTCGTGTGAAGTGTGAGTGGCGAAGGGCGTCAGACAGTAAATATTATTGGCATGCTGGCGGTCTCCCGCCGCGGCGTGGCGTGTAAAATCGTTAATAAGAGGCATGATGGGCTTCTGCCCACCCCCCCTACAAGGTGAGAATGTGGAGAGTGTTTCTATCGGCTGTGTTATCCAGAGGGTGCGGCGGCGAGTGTGTGTCACATGATTTGTCTCGCACAAGTCACAAAGCGCCCGGTGTCAACAGGAGAGTGTGGCTTTATATATATAGCCTGCCTATCCCTCTCTCTCTCTTTATGCGTTACTGAGTGTAGGACTGTAAACTAATGTGAAGGATTGATTTCATTGTTGTTTTGTAATCTATGGATTTTTTGGATTGATTAATCATTTAGTCTATGAAATGTCAACAGTAAATAATACTAGTAGGCTAAATGCTCTTCACAAGTTCCCACAGTATGACAATTTGCTGGCTTTGTCTGACTGACGACAGTGAAGACAAACTAAAATATCAATTGTATTATGATCTGAAACAGAGCGAACAGTTATAATAATTTCTGAAGATATAAGCAGCAAACGTTTGCCATTTTTACTTGATGAATGAATAAAACAATTTGTAATTTAAGCTATACTAATTTTCTGTTGATCGACTAAATCAGTTCATGCGTTTGTAAGGAATGATGACGATGTGGTCTTATACTTGGTTCAACCTTTTCTATATGTATCTTTACTAAAAAATAAAATAAGAAAGTCATTTAAAAACAGGACACAAAACACAATACATCATTTTTTAATTTGTGAAAATACAAAATGAAATCATGTACAAGTTATTTACAAACCTATTTTGTACAAGACAATATACTATAATCATTATTATTGGGTAGTATGACATAGTCAGAAATATTTGCTTAGCACTCTCATTGTATCCACAAGTCAATGTGCTAAAAAGAAAAAAAAAAGAAAAACTAGACGGCAATGTGAAATGTCTGTCAGTCAGATGCTATCTGTCAAGCAAGTATACACTGAAAATAATTTGTTTACATAAAGCTTTATATAGACTTTTTAGAGCAGATACACATATCAAACCAGAATTGCCGTTAGCTCTTCCATTGTGAATGACCATAGGTTTTGACATAGCTTTAAGACTTTAACACAGCTTCAGGGAATCACAATCAGCTGGACTCCATTCTGTTGTGTATTCTTTTTTTTTTTTTTTTTACAAATGAAAACAATTTCATGAGCACAGTTTGAAAGTAAGCACGTCTGCTAGCCGTCGAGGTGGAAAGTGAAGAGAGAAGTCATGTTGTGTTGTACGTGAAGCCTTATTTCCTACAAGCCTCCTTTCGCAACAGTGGGTCTCTCCTGGAGCCCTCCTTTGGCTTCGGCACTGCCTGGAACATCGCTGACAAACGTGTCCGTTTGTCCTTCCTTTCCTCACTCGGTGCTTCCTTCAACCCCAACTCATACTATGCGAGCCAGCATCTGTGAATGAATGTCTTTTTCAGGTTAGGTGCTTGTTGCCTTCCTCTGAGGCCCAAGGCCCAAGTTAAGTGACGGTAAATTGACTGTAGTGTCAACAGAGAGGAATGGAAGAAAGCCATGATTAATGCCTATTCTTGGCTAAGCTTCCTGAATAATTATGGTACCTTGGCTAAGCATTTTGATTAAAAATTGCTCTTGGCGAAACATTCTGTTCTCATATGCTTGAAAGCCTAAACATAAATATCAAGTTCGCAGCAGATGCACAAGTTGTTTGGTAAAAAAAAAGACACCCTATGATGAATTGTGACTGGCCTCTTAATCAAAACTGTCAACTGTCTTTTTATTTCCACTGATATGAAGTAAGAGAGGCGAATGTGAGAAATAGCCACAATTGTGGCTTATGATGGAGCTGTTTTTGGAGCATCTACAGAAAAAAGCATTTCAATCTTTGAGTAGGACATTTGTGGGTTTTTTTTTCATTTAGTGCACATGTGAACATTATATTCAGTGTCAGGCAGTGCTTTTAGCCAAAGGAGGACTCGTAAATGCCCACTTCATGCGATACGTGGCTTTGATATTGTATCACTAACTCACATTCACTGATATGTGATATGAGGCTGTTACTTAAATGTGCATGGTTGTCCATAATGTCAAGATTGATTACTGGCTTCACTATTAGCAAAACAACCATGCTTTGAATCTTATCACCTTTAAAACAGCTCTATCATATTTGGTTCATTGGAAAGATAATGATAATTGAAGTGAAGCCCAAAAAAAAGATGTGAAAACATAAATGAAAAGGCAGTTATAAGAAAAACAAAACAAATGAATACAGATAAGGCCAGAGGCCATGTTCCTATATTTGGTCGAGGATATTGGCCATCTCAACTGTCACAAATGTTAAGCAGCTCCAAGTTACCATTACCAAACAATACCGTTGTGGTGGGATTGCAGTTAGATATGAAATACACATTTTAACAAACTTTACAGAATAGCTCTGCAACACTGAGTAAAATATGTTAAGTAGTTGTTTATTAACAGCTAAAAAGGCAACATTTATGTTTGCAAAGCTCGAGCTATTGACGTAAACTATCACTTCTTGCGAACAGCGGTAGGTTTCCTTGCGCTGGGATTTTCACGAGATCCTCCCAGATCAAGATCGGAATAAGCCGCAACATCCAAGGCCGAGTCTGAAATAGCCAATGAGTGAATGATTGTGACTTTTCACTATGATTGTCTTGTATAGATAATTTCACCTTTCCTCATGTTCTCTCATTAGCGTATCATACAGGGTTAAACCTTTTACATGTCGCTCGGTCTTGTGTGTGTGCTACTTGACTATGTAAGCAACAATCGGATCGATGTTTGCCTGCAAGGAAATATTTCATTCATGTTTTGTTTTTGTTGTTTTTTTCAACACCTAATATGGGTGTCGTCGGGGGGGGGGGCGGTGTTAGTGGCGGTGTCCAAGCAAGGAAGGGATGTGAAGTTTTAGCTCTCGTCTTCTACTTCTCGGATGGGCGGGATCAGGCTGCTCGTGGATTTGGATTGGTAAACTTGGTTGACGGACAGAGCAAGCCGAGCTTCACGTGCTTCACGCTCCTCAGGTGAGTCTGGCTCATCTGTAAACCATGTCTTTTCTGAGGAAAGAGCCAAAGAGGAAACGCATGAGAAAGATGATAATCTCACATAGGCTTAGTTTTCTAGTAGGGACATGTCCCCACTAATGTTAAGAAACCAGTGAATTGTCCCTACCAGATTTTTTATTTGAATTAAGAAAAGTAATCTCTGCCCGCTTTCAAAGCGATACGACAGGTCTGCCAAATCTGCAATCTCCCATCATCTGATCTGCAATAGCCAATCAACAATTTCCTCTGAAATTCTTACCCTGTCTCTGTCTGTCTGTTGGGTCTATATTTATATTATTATATATGTCTATATTTGGACATCTTGTAGACGTCTATGTTTCAACGTATTTTAAACGTCTATATTTTGACGTCCTTTAAACATCTATATTTTGACGGCTTTTAGACTTCTTCTAGACGTCTATTCGGTGACATCTACAATACTTCTTTACAGCGATATTTACATTTTCAGAAACAAACCCTGAAGCCAAACCCACTCTTCACATGTATAGTGTAAAGTGAAATCACCTCAGCTCTGGGCGTCTATTAGCAGGAATACACCATGCCACATCAGTTTGTTGATCAGGACACATGCAGTTCATTATCAGCTATTATAAGCATTTAAACGTTCATAGTTGCATCAAGTTAGGGAGAGAATGATGGGGATTTAAAAAAAAAAACACATATGCAAAGGAGTACATGTGGGCAGGATAGTCAAGTGTTTAGGATGTTTGACTCCCAATCAAAAGGATTCTGGGTTTAATGCAATTTACCTGTAGCCATCCTTGAGCAAGATGCCTACCTGCTGCTTAAAGTCCCGTACCTGCCAAACAATTTGGTATGTGGCAATGTCCAGAGAGGTGTTTTTACATACATGTCTCACAATAGAGGAGCTTAACAGTCGTGGTCAGAATAAAGCAGCATTAAACCATGGAGATTATTCAACACATTCTGCAGCCATACACATGAGGACATTACTGGCACATTGGCACTGGCGCTCATTGGTGCTGTTATTTCGGGGGGGGATGAATAGCTCAAACTAGTTCTAGCTACTTTTACTTTTAATGTGTAAGTACAGTCTCAACAAGGACAGTATAAATGATTTTGATGTATTATCATGCGTAGCCATGAAGGCCTGTACCTTGGCAAACTCGATTCATCCTTGAGGATTTGAACAAGCAGATGTTGGGACATATAGATATGGATGGTAGAGTAGTTTAAACAGTGGGGTGCCACTCACTACAACAGAACGGTTAAAATAAGGATCATGATGGTTCAGATGTCAGTAAGTTAATCGGCCATGCTTTACTGTACATGGTTCAGTCAAACAGACATTTTTCCATGCCTGTTTCCATGGAGATTGTTAATGTTTTAAATCAGAACCCTGAGCAGCGTTCAGCTAGCATGCAGCTAGCATGCCAAATGTTAATTTTTATTTCAAAAATATAGAAATAAGGAATAAATAAATAATAGTGTGTTAAATGTTTAGAACAGATTACTAACCATATGTGTTAAGGCAGTCGTTCAGCAGCTGTTAAAAATGTTAAAAACATTTTCTGATTTATATTTGAGTTTAAGCTGGAAAAAATTAGAAGCCTTGGAAAAGTATATTATTTTAGCATTAATCTCCAAATCATAAAGTACTGACCTGTTAAATTACTATGCATTAATATTATAGTTTAAAGTTTTTTTATTGTCAATTACAATGAATGCTAGCAATCCTCAGTAGTTAGACTATAATACATTAAATATAATTGTTAAAAGCAACAACTGAACTGTAACTTTTGAGTTACATCCTTTCCAGAGACACCGACACGCACACCTACAGATATTTACACCTAAAATAACAAACAAACCCAAAATTCAAAAAGACAAGACTTCACGCACTACATACGTCGGACATCTTCAAAAGAAGGTGGTTGGAAACTTACTTCTGTTTGTCCCGCGACTCGCGGGGTTTGGAGCGGTTGGTTCGATTGGTCAGCTGGGCAGAGTGGAGGGAGGCGCTCTTCTTGCTGGAGGTGTGGGAGGTGTGGGAGGACGAGTGGGTGGAGTGGGCCAGGCTGGTCCGGGACTGGCCCGCGTTGTGGTCAAACTGCATCAGGCAGAATATCAGGTCGGACGGCACCAGCTCAAACGCGTACGGCGGATTGGTTATAACGTAACTGGTGGATGGGGAGAAGAAAAGGAAATAAACAATAATCAGGATGAAGTAAGACCCCAATGATATTTTTTGGTTACTATCGCTGGGAGATAAGTTGGGTGGATGAAACCCTTTTTTTTTTAACAGCAATTAAGCAGCTTACCGTTTGGTACATTGGCTCTGCGCGTTAAGATGTGCGTCTCGTAGCCGATAGATGCCAAAGCACAGCATGTTGTAGGTTTTCAGCGCCTTACAGAACAGATCACCATAACACCCCCCGTCCTGAAAGAATGGAAATATACTGTCTGTAGCATGTAATAATGACAAAAATACATGTTTTATATACAGGACCGGACCTTGGGACCTTATCAAACTCACACCAATGATTGGTGCACATTTGAGCCCCCAGAGTTTGCACTGGTTTGCAACTTGGGAAATCTGCTTTTAGCTTCTGTGGCCCCGACATGTGAAACATCCTACAATGTAACTAGAAACTCAATACATTAGTATCCATTGTAGTATCCTTTTAATTGTTTAATTAATGGACTTTTGTTGTTTTTTGTTTGGTACTTTCTGTATTATTTTATTGTATTATTGTGTGCTGTATATTCTCTGCATCATTTAAATGAGAGCTTGCTCTCAATGATGTATCGTGATGAAATGAAGATTGAATGAATGAATGATATACATGTGAAAATCAGCAATAGAGAGGTACAGTGAGTGGGCATTAGAACTTGGAAACATTGGAAATATATTTGCCAAGTACCATTTTAACCAGAGCTTGAAAATGTATCAGTTCAGACAAATAGAGAAAAAACACCGGTTAACAGCCATGTTGTCTCCCTCCCACCCCATCCTCACTCTGAGCAAACACACAGAGGTGTGTGTTTTTATCCTTTTTTTCATGTGACCCCCCTCCCCCCACCCCTGGGTGTCCCCAGGCTTGCTACTCACCCCCAGGTCGGCGAAGGGCCCGTCGTACAGGGCCAGCTGCGCCACCCGACACCTGTCCCTGTTGGCGAGGGTCTGCGGCGTGCTGTAGCCTCCCCGCAGTGCGTTCTCCTCCGCCAGCAGGCCCTCCAGCTCCGGCGTGGCCCCGCCCGTCACCAACGTCCGGATCAGCGTCAGGATGTTATCGTTGAAGTATGTCTGGGAGGTAGAGAGAGAGAGAGAGAGAGAGAAATAGAGTGAGAGAAAGAGAGAAAGAGAGAGTGAGAGAGAGAGAGAGAGAGAGAACAGATCTGTAAGCAAACATCACTGGCTGGAGTCACCAACTGGAGTCACTTCTTTAAATTGCCAGCCGGTCAGAGCAGTGCTATCTGGAGGCCGACTCTGTCGCGTCACATCGGCCCGTGCGTGGAATGAGAACACAGCAGAATCCAATTACTGCAGGTTACTCTCGGCCCCATCACAGAATGAAAGAGAGAGCGAGATAGACAGAGAGACTGACTGAGAGAGAGACATAAAGAGAGTCCTGACACACATTCACGCTGTCTGAGCTACTCTGAGGTACTGAGGACATCAGAACGACCCCTGAACAAATGCTGTATAGTACAGACCATAGTAATCTCGCTTGGTGCAATCATCAAACAACCACTTACGGCTTATGTCTCCATTAATAACCTATAGATAAAATGCACCCCCCATGTATCCTTTTTTTTTCTTCGCAGCCGCGCCTCGCTGTGCTCACTGCGCTCTGTGCATGCGTACATGTGCGGTGACATCTCACTCCATCGATGTTAGCAGTGCAATTGACGGCGATGACAGATGAGCGCTGTGTTAGTGTTAGCTTTTTGTCTATGGTGGGAGGCTAGCTTTGTTCAGACACTCGTTCACACAATAGAAAAATATGGATGGAAAAATATGGATGCAGCATCCATGACGTTACCTATTGGTTTACACACGACCGCTAGGAAGCCGTAAATTTTGCATTACGGCCGCCGCCAATTGCTTAAGATTTTTGCAACCAGCAGTGTAAACGATCCATATTTGGCACATTGAGGGCCAAAACTCATTAATATTCAATACATAATAACGTTTTAATGAAATAACGGTCAAACGGGACCTCTCAAAATACACAATATATGGAGATGAGCGACTGAGAACCTAACTGAACGAAGACAATTTTGATTAGCTTTGAGTATTATGAAATCACATTTGTCCCATTGACTTAAAATGGTTGCGGGTCTTACTGCATCGAGACCCCGTGAGCCACCGATAGGCCGTTAGGGGAACTACATGTCGCTTCCGCCATGGCTTGGTTCAAACGGAAAGCCAGATTAATTGGGCCTCAGTGGTGCCCACTACAAGTCGTTTTAAAATCCAACAACCCATGTATACGCTTCTTCATGGCGGGGTCAAAGGGCGTGGTTCCCTAATGAGATTGCGCTTGATGGCGTGACATTACATTAATCACAATTAGTGACAGATGTGTGCACACTCAGTCTCTAAATATTAATAATAATGGGTCGCATGCATATAGCACTTTCCTAACCTCCGTGGCCACTCAAGGCACTTTACAATTGATTAATGAATTAGGTCATATTCACACACATAAGCGACTGTGTCAACCACACAAGGTAACAACCGCCCAAGCTCATTGGAAGTAGGGTTAGGGGGTAGGTGCTCAGGGACGCCATAGAGATGGTCGTCAAATATACCAAGAGAATAACTCACTTTGTCGGCCGAGCATGGTCAGCCAGCCGCCCAACCTTACATGTTTTTATTGTCTCCTACGTGTATGATGGATACTGTATGTTGTCCCCCCTGCAGTCGCCCGATGATCTGCTCTGTACCTCCTGAGCTACAACTGACCAGACCTGTCCTGTGAGGTGTGGTTGGATAGGGGATGGGGGCCAGAACCAAGCATCAAACCTGGGGGGACAGGACCTCCTCCATCGCCGCCCCCCCTCCCTCTAGAGTCCGCCTCTCTTTTAAAACACTAAAAACACACTTTTTTCAATTTAACACCCAACTCTCCTCACCTCTCTGTCCCTCTTTCTGCCCCTTAATTTGTATGCTTTTAAATGTTGTATTGTGACCTTATATTTAGTTTTTACTCCTGTAAAATGAATAGCGCAGGTACCTAGAATAGTGCTATATAAACACAATGTATTATTATTATTGGTAGTGACTTTTGGTAAGTGAAGTAAATTATAAGCCACTTCAGAGCAAGGGATTAGACATTTCCGACACATATTCCATATTTCAAGGTATTCCAGATATTTCAAATAGTGGTAAAAAAGGCACAAATTAATTTGTGATCAAAATAAATACGTCAAACAAAACACATACATGATCCAAAACCAAAGTACAATATTGAATGAGAGCCCACTGATCTTTATCGTATATATGTAGCCTTGCTATGGGTGTCTATGTGGACCTTCACCTCTTAATACCTGTGCAGGTGCCCAGCATTTCAAAATAAAAGTCTTCCAAATCATAATCATAACTGAAATAACCCGCAACGTACAAATATGAACATGTATATGAATGTGAACATAGACAACAAATGACATTGACAAAAAGAAAAATATATACTTTTAACCAAAATAGAACATGGCTCCAACATTATGACCATGAAGACTTACAGCACTCATCAAGGAATCCAGGACGCTCACAGCGAACGCCGTCCCGCAGGCGAAGGGCTGGGTAAGGTACAGCTCCGTGTCGGGGTCGTCGTCGTCGTCCTGGTCCAGGAACTGAACGTTGGAGTCGTTCACTGTTGGCAGAAAGAGAGGACTATACATACATATGTATGTTCCTGATGTATATCATATAACACATATTTCTTCCTATAGGATGTATCCTATTGGATTAGACTCAATGTCAATAAAAGTGAATCCAATTGAATTTAATGTTATAGTGCAGAATCCAGCAGATCGGATGTATTTCCGCGTGCTTTGTGTTTCCAAACACCAGTGTAACGGGAATGCAGCATGCGATGTGTGCTTCAGCAGATTCAAACTCAATTCACAGGGAAACCAGTGCAAATACACACAAGACGTGCCGGAAGAAGAGGCTGTGTGAAGGTTTTCAGCATCTGAAGATATGGACGGGATTAGAAATCAATTGTTATGATATGCAAATGTTGTTGTTTTTCTTCCCAGATATGGCCAAATTGTTTTCCTTTTTTTTCCAAGGTCCTCTGAAACAACTGAAACGTATTGACGTTTAGTTGTGATTTGGTACACATCATCGTTCCTCTGCCACACTACTTATCCTGGGCCGTTTCCATGCATTCTTATGACACCATGCATACAGTCCCCCAGGCACCGTTAAGACTCCTCCCGGGGTCAATCAGGCCCCAATATGCCAACACCGCTACCTTTTTATCTCGCACATCAAAGACACAACCTCAAATGACTGACCCTTTGTGCGTCAAGACAAATGAAAGTAAATCACGGCCCTGGAACTTGTTTTCTTTTGAAGATAGCATGAAACGCACACAGTGAGTTGCAACAATGATGTTTGAGAAGTGGTACTTCTTATGAGGGATAGAGCGCCGGCTGTGACGTATGAATGCCATGCCTGTAGTGACAGAGCTGAGATAAAAGAGGACGTTGGTCAGAGAATGCGATCTGACAAAAAGACGCAATGAAAGCAAACCAGTAGGACTTGAGAGGGATCAAAGTGCCTTGTGATTCTCATACCAAATAAAATAGGGCTTGTACATCAGAATGCATCATGGGATTCTTTGTTGCCGATACTCCGCCATATTGAGAGGGCTCGAGAGTTGTAGTACTGTAAAATCCTAAATCAACGTAAATATACCGTAACCTAGGCTGATGAAAACTTTGTCACGTCTCGCATGAGAAAAACTGCGGTAGTTTCGAACAACAATGTCTCCCCATAATGATGATAATTGTGAAATGAAATCATTTCACAATTAAATATATAAAAAAACAAACATTACTACCAACAACATTCCAATGCTCCTATGCTCCCAAAATGGCGGTGGTCATTGCAATGTGACGTCGCAATGTACAAGCCCTATAGATAGAAAAATAGAGAACTTGAAGAAGCTGAAGAATCAAAACCGAGATGGGCAATATCACGGCAGAATGCGTTGCCATGGAAATGGACTGTGTTGGGGGGGGGGGGGGGGGGGCCTTTTTTGGAGCCCCCCAAGAAGAAAAAGAACAGGAAGTGAAGGCGACATGAAGGCACCACCAGTTAAAAACAGGCAGCG
>JAOPJI010000060.1:5175353-5186074 GCA_027122695.1 Merluccius productus
TCCTCCCCGCAGCGCGCCCCCGCCCTCCCGTCCGGGCCCGGGCGGGCCGCCGGGCGCCCCCCCCCCCAGTGACAGGGGAAGCATCAGTTGAAATAAAGCAAAAGGTAATCCTTTAAATGAGTCAGTTGCAATTATATCTTGGTTACATTCTTAACTACGAAGAGAAAGAACGGAAAGCGAGAGAAAAGAAAATTGCCAAGCCAACGCCAACGAGTATCAGAGGAAAGAAGAAAAAAATGTGCAGAAAAAAAAGACACAGCTGACGACTAGAATGTCAATCTGTGATAGAAAAAAGTAAAGTGAAAGAAGCGTAGAAAAGAAAGCCTTAAGTGCCATGTTTCGTCCAACAAAAAACACATGATGGGGGACAGGTTGATTTGATCCGGGCAGCTTGATGGAAAGCAGATGTTGAAAACTTTGATTCCTGTAACTCTTCATAGATTATTAAGCTTGGAGTGACGCACTGGTGGTGGTGGTGCACTAATTATATGTAGATTTATGGCTATATACATTTTTTATATTCCCTCTTCTTTTGTGGATTCACTTGTGCTATGGGCAGCCCTAGATCATATTCTGGGAAACGCATGTTATGACATCTGGGCATAACATTATACGGTATAGGGTATATTTGAGACATCTGTAGCTATACTAGTATAGCTAGCTAGTGTAATTATAACTTTACTATAGCTACAGCTATTATTTTTGAGAGTGAGTGCTATCTAATACGGTTTATCTACTATCTACTATCCATTAAGCCGGCCTTAAATCAAGCCCTCATCATGGTGTTTGTTGGAAAGTGTGTTGCAAATGGAGGAAAGTGATGCCACCCAAAATCACGGTAATTTCCTGACAAGATGATAAGCAAACACAACATAACAAACAAACAGAAATGAGTGCTTGAGCTGAGGAAATTAAACAAAATGTTCAAAATGCAAAACACAAAATGCAATAAAAAAATACGAATAACTTTTTACTAATACGTTTTTACGAACACAAAAAACAGAAAAATGCAAAATAATTCCATGCATTTAACAGCAGGGTTTTTCCATCTCATTGTAAGCTAACTGTTTTTTTTGGTGGGGATAAAGTATGAGAGGTTATTTTACCAAACCACCAAGGATGAAGAAGACCATGAAAAGACGACCCAGTGTGGTCTTTGCATAAACGTCTCCATAGCCCACAGTGGACATGGTGACCATGAGCAGGTAGACACACTCCCAGTAGGAGAGAGCCTGGGAGTTCTCGAAGTCCTCCCAAGGGTCTCCTGAGTTCTCCACCTGGAACACAGGTCAGGGTTTATACAACAGCCAGTACAGAGAGCCAATGTCACGGTCGAGAGGGAGAGACAGACAGAGAGAGTGTCAGACAGGTGTCTTGTATTGCACTGCTGCTTCAGACTGAGCAAGTGAGTGAGTGAGTGAGAGAGAAGGAAACAATGAGGAAACCAATGTCACAGGTAGAGTGAGTGAGTATGTGTGTGTGTGTGTGTGTGTGTGTGTGTGTGTATGTGTGTGTGTGTGTTTTATAAAACCTTAACATATAAGATAAGATCAAATGCGGGACAATTATAACAATCACGCCATACAATTATAATATACTGAAGTGCATTGTAGGATAAATAAACAAACCTTTTAAATGATGCATTAACAAGTAGTTTGTTATACCAACTATGAACATGTACCATGCTTCTATAGTCCATTTTGAATTCACTAGTGACTACAAACTTACCAAGTGGATGAAGCCTGCTGCTGTAAGCCATGTGCTTATGAAGATTGAGCACAGGTTCACCAACTTTATCGAGTTACTAGTGAAAAAAGCATTACAACACACACAGCTGTAACCTTCAATATTTATATATATCATTTATACCACAGAGAGTGGTGATTGGGTTCACAGAGTTGTATACTGCACGCTGTTAGAATATAAATGTGGATATATATGATTTTTTTAAACCCAACATATTGTTGAAAGCGTTTCACCGGGTGCAATTTTGTTGCTACACAATGCAAGTGCATGTTGTTTGTATGAGGCGCTGTATGTCGAATGTATATATGCCGATTTTCAGCTTCTGGACTCGTATAGGGGATTATATGCAAGGAAAAAAACAACTATTCTTGACTATTCGTAGTCAAGAAGCTGTTACACTGTGCTGCATCGTAGCACAATATGATGTGCTGCTCAGGGCCTCGGTGCATTCATGGAGTGTGTGTGTTTGTATGCGTCCTCTTCTTACCTTCCTCTGAGTAAATGAGTGCAGAGATTAGTGTGAAAACATTTTGTCGAGCTATAAGCTCTCGCTGACATCTGTGCAAAAACCCTTAATTCTGAACAGCAGAGAGACGGACAGAATGCTGCTGGTGTGTCCGATTGTACACCATGCAGACTATACTATGGCAATGGGTGTGTATGACACATACATAATGTACTATGGCTTGTTTTGGGTCTGGCAAAATAGTACCAGCTCAAAAGATTACTTTTTCGCTCTTAAATATTTCACTAAAACACAGAATATCTCGATTGTACGATGACCACACTCGGATATATAGAACAACAAAAGACAGAAATAAATACATAAATCATGCATTGAAAACAAAAAAATGCCCCCACACACACACAGCATGCAACGTCTGAGCGTATACAATGTTACGTCACTCAAATAAACCCCAAACTAAATAAACGGATGCAGTGCAAAACACGACAAACATTTCTGGCAGACTCAGAGCACAACATAGAGAAAATAACAATGGACTTACCTCGTTTTCAATATATTCAAAAACTGTAAAATTTCTGAGAACTGTATGAGTCTTAAGGCCCTTAAGAACCTCAAGCCTGTGGGGAGAGAGACCAAGAGCAAGTTACCCAAGGGGAACAACACAACAACAACAACAACAACAAGGTTCAACATAGTCAACAGACCGCCCTCAGTCCGCAGCACCAAGCCAAACACGCCAGCGTACCTGTCCACCCCTCGTCCATGTTTACCAGCTTCCACGGATTCATTTTGTTACCGAAAAAAGAATCGGTTGCGCTAAGTTATAATAAAAAGAAGACCACCCCCCCCCAAAAAAATGAATATTAACTTATGAAAAGAAATATTGGAGCCGCCGCGGGTCGAGACAGTGACCGACGACTCGGCATCGCTGGATGAAAAGTCTTGATTAAAATGCGACTCATATGCTTTAATCTCGGTAGACCTCTGCTTACGGCATCTACCTGATACGGTTTTCATTAGTGGGGTGTGTGTATCTGTATGTGTGTGTGTGTGTGTGTGTGTGTGTGTGGAGGGGGGGGGGGGTGAGTACGGTCCGAAACACCGGCGAGATGAAAACCTGGATTATCAGCTGAGGCAGGTGGGTGTCCCGTGGGCTTGTGTAAACGGAGGTGACGGCAAATCAGTTTTTTTCCCCCGCCTTTCAAGAGAGGCTCCAGAGAGAGAGAGAGAGAGAGAGAGAGTTGAAGCCTGGCACACAGAAATGAGTGAAGGGGATGTGAGTCAGAAGCAACGCTGACAACAGAGCGCCTCCACGGGCCACGGGTTCGCCAACAACACGCCGCCGCTCACCGGCAGCAGAACCAAACACCGCTCTGCTCGCACTGCTTTTAGACTAGGTGTGCATTTCCCGTGATACGTCCCTTGGGACGCTTTTGTCCAAACTGTCCAGTGAACTAGAATATCAATTTATGAAAGCGTAAAGGCTTTATATCGATTTGTCAGCAAAATGTTCATGCATCAGGAAGTACCCTCACTTTGAAATATAAAACGACAACAGGCAAGACCAAGAAAGCCATGCAACTGAATATCCCACCATCGATCGAGGCTTTCAACACAATGAATTGTTTCCAACTGCCAAGAGGCCAGGTCAAGTTTTGCCTGTGTAAACATGGCCCTATAAATTCCTGTTGGTAAAACCTGTCTTAACAAATACAATTTTACTAAAACTCAACAAAAACAGCATCTGCATTACGGTGCTATATTCTCTGCGAGCGGCAATATTTTTATTTTTTTGTGATATTTTCACAGTAGCTTTCGCTAGCTGGCCACATAAGTACAGCAGCGCATGACAAATCCTCAAAATCCTCAACATTAACCTGCCCCAACTGACACTGACACACACACACACACACACTGGGAGGGGGCGCCCTCTGGGTGGGTGGGGCAGCGGGAGTTGAAACATACATGCCATTTAGTGGAGTTTATCCAAAGCTTCTTACAATACCGTAACTGCATACATTTACAGCATGGTTGGTCCCAGTGGGAATCGAACCCCTAACCCTGGCAAGGTACTACCAGTTGAGCTAGTCAGGAGGTGGGAGCGTTCCCACCTTCCTCCTCCTCCTCCTCCTCCACCTCCACCTTCCTCCTCCTCAGGGTCTCTTACCCCAGTAGGAGACCACATGGAAGCAGGAGCCCAGGTTATAGCACACGCTGTCCTGCTCCTCCTTCTCGCCGACCTGCCCGTGGCCGGACCGGACCCGGTAGCCCTTCTGGAAGAGCTCCCCGGTGGACTTCTTGCGTCGCCTCTCGCTCACCACCACCGTGGAGCGGGCCCCCCCGTCCGGACGGTTGTACACCATCATCTTAGTGGGGATCATGTTTCTAGCGCTGGGAACGATCTCCCCCAATGGCGACTAGCGAGCAAAAACTACAAAAAAAACCCAAACGCTCGGTCCTCTGGTCAAAAGTGAACTGGCAACACTCTCCGCGTCGCTGGGGGAGTGGTTTCAAGTTCCCGGTCCGCCGTCAAGCTTCTCCTCCTCCCCTGACACCGAGCCGCTTACTCCTGGGCACGCAGTAAGAAGCAGGCAGCGCTCACGGCAGCAGCAGCAGCATGACGAAAAGACTAAAACGTCTATCAGATGGTTTCATTTGACCGGGACGCCGAGAGTGGGAGGGGCCAACAACAACAACAACAAACAAACAACAACAACAAAAGAGACAGAAGAAGAAGAAGAACGACCGAGCGGAGCATCATGATATTAGTTGGGGGCAGACCCTGGGGAGAGTCCTCGCCGCGCCAGGGTACACGAGACAGCGAGCTTAGAGAAAACCCTATTTCCCATCAGGATATTAAAGTGTAAGCTCCTTTAGCCATCATCCAGGGAAATCAAGAGGCCCGGGCAGCAAGTGTACACATCAGATGGACGGATAGCCCGGTCATTGACTGATGAAGCCGACAGGATATCTAGTCTTGGGAGGTTTCATTAATAACAGACTAGCAGGGGTCACGTGACAGACCAGTGTCTTCCTCCCACTAAGTCCTGTATGGGAAAATCCTTCTGAGTCAAAGCCTTCTGAGTCTAAGTCCATCGTCGTTGGACGATGCGAACGAATGCCGTTCACATGTACGCGTGATCAGGGCTGAACAATAATCAAAATGTGATAGAAATCGCAATATGGCCAAGTGCAATTTCCAAAATCGCAGGAGCTGCAAATTTTTGATAGGGGTAAAATGTGAAAATATAAATGTATAACACCATTATGAATGAAGTACTGTAGTGCTGCAGAGATGGCCTGGCCTATTTTGTGTTTCTCCAGATGTAAGACAACATGTTTGTTCGGTACTAGTCTGGCCTACCGGATGTAGGTTGTTGGTATAAGCCCGCCCAAGTCTGCCATTGGGCGACTGAAATAGTTGCCCAATGGCAGGCTCTGGCCGGGCTAATATTTATACTCCTCCCCCTTCCGCCATCTGCGTGAAAATGGCAAGTTTTGATGAAGATTGCCAGGGCTCGCCTCCCCATGTGCAAATGTTCCACCTGACACTATTTTGCAAGGGCACCGTTGCTGCGGCCAGGGCTTAGCGCCGCCCAAGAAGATTATGATTGGTTAAAGAAATACAAACAAGACAGAGCACATTTTTCCCCCTATGCCAGAATGATAGTGAGTAGAGCCAGACCTTTCCGGGCAAAAATGATCATTCCCATTAATAGTGAATCATATCGCAATCGCAATATCTGTCAAAATAATCGCAATATGATTTTTTTTTTACCATATCATTCAGCTCCACTCATGTGATTCATGTAAATCTAACTGTTGATGTGGACTCCATTTTAGTGGCTGTTTTATTGACTGTGCTGCATTGAATAGGCCAGCTTGACAAAATACAATGCAATACAATGCAGCAATGCATCGTGTCTGCTTACTCAAATTGCAGAGTTAAATTATCATATGTATGTTGTCTTGCTCTATATAAAATAACTATTGTGCTCATGAATCACAATCATACATCACACATTCATGTTCACCTCTGTTCTCTTACAAAGTGATTCATGAAGCACTATTCATTTCAGTACTACAACAACCATTTAAGAGACACATCACTTCACAGAATTCCCACGGAGGGAGATCTCCCTGGGCGAGTCCCTGCGGCCAGATTAATGGTGAAAGCCTCTTTCTGTGTTTACATTTCAGCCTATGATTAAAAAGCTGCAGCATGGCCATTGCAGATGGCTTAGCTAGATGGGTATGAATGTACTGCTCTCTAAAGCACACGATGTTCCCCTTGCAAAGCTATCACTTCAACAGCAAACTGTAGGAGATAAATGTGATGCCAAGGTAAGTGGCCACTATCCCCATCAAAAAGGATCTACTTTATTCAGGCTAACAATGACATAATACATCTGAACGGACTATCAAAACAATCACTATAGTTTTAAAGTGAAGCGAATGCTGTCTTTGTGCATATTAGAGGTGGGGAGAAAAAATCGAGTCACTTGTGCGCAGTAAAAACTGAATACATTTTTAAATTGTATTTTTTTTTAAGTATTATTTTTTATTATTATCATTATTTTTAACAGTTATTTATTGTTTTCACATTGAATGCATACCGGAAGTACACTACATTAACAGTAGCATGCCACCTTCCCTTAAACCCTCCCAATGACGCTGCTGAAATAAAAGTCAGACTGACTAACTGACATAATGTGCATTGTTTTTGGAAATAAGCCTCATGATATATCGTCTCTAGAAGTGTATGATTCAACTGTTTCCCATTGTCTAGTGTTAAAATGGTAAACAAAAGCAAATTAACAAATAATAAATCAATAAATAAGCAATAAATCTTAATATCTAATCGCAATACTTGACTCGAATCGGCACACAAGTATCATGATGGGATCGAATCGGGAGACAAGCATATCGTCCCAGCCCTAGTACATATGTTGGATGCATGTACTTTAAACACGCTTGGACACATGTGCACACATGGATGTCTGCTGAGGCATTTATGTTGTTATGTGTTATGTGCATGAGTATTTCTATGCTCCAACACGAGCTGTGTTTACAATTACAACCAGTGAGTGTGAGGGCATGTGAAGATATCAATGCGCACGCACCGCCCGCCCACACATACACACACACGCGCGCATTTATGAGCAAATATGTTCGACTGACTGGATGCGAGACAGTCGTGAAGACATAAAGACTATAGAACGACTGACAAGACACACTGGGGGACACTAGGATCCACCAGGGGAAATAAAGTCTGATGTTTATCTTGCAAGGAAATTAAAAAGTAGCTTCTATTCATATTGGAATAAAAATGTGTAGCCTATTTTTTTGTTTGTCTTTTGTTCAAATGTGGACGTGTGTATGTCTGCAAGAGCATAAAATGATATATGGAAAATCCACTTACAAAATATACATCAATAAAATACACAAAAAGTTCCTCTCCATCGATGTAATACACCAAATAACAACATGGTGATAGTATGAGTTTGAAGCCACTTTGCAAAAGTAGGTACTTTATATACAATACTTTGTTTATAATAGACGAAATACTGCAAGTTATCAGGGTAGAGACTGAAAATGTATAGGCAAGAAGCACTCAACGCAATAAAAACAATCCTGTGCCACTAACAACTCCACTGCTGCCCAGCTCTGGCCTGGCAAGTGTCAGCCGTGGCCACTAGATGGCAGTGTCCATACACACTTCATGTCCCTTTCATGTTGCGTGTGGTGGGTGGGTGATGTCATCATCACCATTGTGCAAACAACATGGTACCACATCCACATTCATCTAGTGGTCTCACCTTAACCGGATGTTTGTTTTTCCACAATCTACTTACACCGATACAGGACACATGACAATACTATATCTGATAGATACGCGGGTACATGCTGCGTTCGGTGTGAACTGCATTTATCGAAAGAGTAATACAGTACAAATCCTCAAAGAGCTTTCCTGGTGAGGTGATTCACACATTTAGCAAATTGAAATGTTTTCTAGTTCCAGAGAACCACCAACAAAGCCTTTGACATTGTCGTTAAATCCAGTTTGAATCATACATTGACCTCAATAGACAACCTGTTATCCAATTTGTGAACAGAAATTTCCCCTTGAGCGTGTTGCACTCTTGACTATTCCTGCCAAAGAAAGTCTTGCAACATCGGTTTCAATGCTCACGGCTGTCAACGAAATGGCATTAGTCCAAGCAGTTTCCCGTCGGTAACGAGATAACACCTTGATCCGAAAAGGAGGCCTCCGCAATTTTCAGACAAGTGGTGAAAATTAATTATACACCGCGTCCAACCAATTTGTCTCGGCTTCGAGTTTCTCCCTCACTCATCATCATCACAGGAAGCTCTTAAAGGGGAAACTCTGAAAAAAACCACTGGGTGGCGTCAAAGGCCCGAGACCTCTCCAGTCAAACTCACAACCCCCGCACAGTATAGGGGACGTTGAAGCCCGACCTGGTCTACACACACCCCTCCAGACCCCCCTCTCACCTAGCCAGCTCCTGTTCAGGTAGACGGACACGAACACCGGCGGCACCGTGAAGAAGTCCACCACGGAGTTCACCTCCAGCCAGAACCACAGCTTGTCGTTGGCAGCGATGAACTGGGAACAGTCAAGAGGAGAGACGGTGATTACTCTCTCGACCGTCCTATATATAGCTCGGTCGCTCGCGAAATGTGTGATGAATTTGACTTACGCGCAGGCCGAAGTAGAGCAGGAAGAACACGTTGAACGCCATGTCGATCTGCAGCGTGAAGTCCTTGTAGAAGTTCTGGCAGGACTCGATCGGACTGCAGGATAGAAGAGAGAGAGACAAAACATATCAGGTCCGATAATAACATTAAGGGGGTGGGGGTGGGGGTTGTTTAGAAATAACACCATTATACACATATATTATGACATTATTTAACGGCACACATATGCATTCTTCGTTTTCCTGAAGATGCATTCAAAGTATTCCTTTAAAAACGAGAACACGTTTTTTTTTTTGTGCAACAATAGTGGATCATTTCTCAAAGGATGTTTCACTGTTGAGAAACAAACATGCATTCATTGTCCATACAAGCAATTACTTTACGAGTAGTATGCTTGGTTAACCCTTAAATAACTGCCCAACGTGTGTCAGGAATAAGCCTTATTCCACCACGCATGGCTTGACGTGTTTCTAAGCGTGCCCTTTTCCATTGGATTTCATCAATGGGCTGCCTTTCCTAACGCTGGAGATGAGATCAATGATTTGTTTTCAGTTGGTTATTAGAAGGCAACAGGTTAGATGGAAATGCAAAGCAAGAAGCAGTAGTTTAAGGGTTAAATACATGCAGGGTTCAACATCGCTCTTCTACGTGATCAAGCAGCGAATGGCGGATGCTAGCAATGTAGTGGAGTCTCTCACCCTCAAAACGCTCGTTATCTGGCGATAAGAATTCAAATACATAAAGAAAAATAAGTCACCACGTCGTCGTCATGACTCCGCAAATTGGCAATACATTCATCGCATGAGTTAGTAAAGTGTACTTCCTGAATGACGTCGAGACCTGTCGTTTTGTGAAGACACAAGCCATACATCTGTAATCGGCCCACCATTGGGGCGAGGGGGGGGGGGGAGGGAGAACAACACACAAAGAACAGACCACTCCACTCGGATATTGAGGACGGACGTCGCCATTTAACACTCGACCATTTCAATAAACAATTCGGCGTTCAATTCTGCCGCTGTTAAGATGGCGGCAGTGACCAAGTTTACAATCGATCCTCGTGGCTGTCGACTGTTAATTTGCGGATCGTGCAATTGTTACGTCTTGGTTGTGAAGGTGGGGTTATAATATTTCCACAGGGTAGGTTAGTGACTTGCGTATATGTTAGGTGAGCGTCGGTTGGTTAACGTTTCGTTTGTTTCACATACCTCCCCTCTGCCTTTCTCGCTGCGCTGCATTTGTGTACAGTGCTGTACTGTCTATTTATACATAAAAACATGACGTTTTAATACCAGAAATATATATTGAGGGCGGATACATTCGTTACGCAACCGTTTATTAACTACCTGGGATGAAATATTTTTCATCAAGTGGACTTTATAGGTTGACACTTAAATACTGCAGGGATTATATAGGGGTTGAGCTGATGTATGTGATGTCAAGGTTCTTTCTCACACACACACACACACACACACACACACACACACACACAAACACAAACACAGGCACACAGGTGTGCGCACACACACACACACACACACACACTCACTCACTCACTCTCCACCCCCGCCTCCCATCCCAATCTCCATATATACTGAAATGATACCTCCTCCTCCTCCTCCTCCTCCCCTTGTTGTCAGAGAACATGGACAACAACACGAAGAGTCCCTCTTTTCATGCATATGGTGCTACTTGTTTCCCCCACACACACGAACGCACATGCACACACACACACACACACACACACACACACACACACACACACACACACACACACACACACACACAC
>JAOPJI010000060.1:5327281-5341268 GCA_027122695.1 Merluccius productus
TTATTATTATTATTATTATTATTATTATTATTATTATTATTATTATTATTATTATTATTATTATTATTATTATGTACGTACGTATGCATGTAGTCGTAGTAAACATCTGCTAGGCGGCAGCACTGTTTTTTATACTGCGCATGTCTGTGTCCGCTGGGTTTCTCTCTTTTTTCCCCGTCGTCGTTGTTTGTGTGACGCCGCGTGTGACGTCGCGGGTCACGTGTTATCAACACTCCGCCGTCACTCCTGCCGGCGTGGTGCAGGACGATGCATGCTGCATGCAGGACTTAGATAGAGGGGGGAGAGGACACTGAGCCATTCTCCTTTTACATATCCATACGTTTTCTACTAGCGGGACACTAACCGCCATAATGGTGAAGGAGCAGTTCAGAGAGACAGATGTGGCCAAAAAAATGTGAGTAAGATTAGGAGGAGTTAGCTAAAAGCAGCTGTTAGCTTCCCGGTTAGCAACGCTCAGGTAGCGAGGCGAGCGGCTTGCAAAATGAGCTGTCAAGCTTCACGGGATGACAGTGCGGTAGCGAGACCCTCAGCCAGAAAGGGTCTCCCAAAACACAGTTTTCTACATCTAAAATTAAATTGAAAAAACCCCCACAATACTCGCAATACCGAAACGGCTCCGCGGGGTCACCTCGCTAGCCACAGTGCAGTCCCATCTGTACACACGCTGCTCCCATATGATTCACTTCCTTACTGTTTCATTTTTTTTTTCTCCCCCTCTCCAATTTTAAATGCCTTACAGAAGCCACATCTGTTTCGGCATCCAGTCCGCCGACCAAATGCGCCAGCAGGCCCACATCCAGGTGGTCAGCAAGAACCTGTACAGCCAGGACACCAAGCACACGCCGCTGCCCTACGGCGTGCTTGACCATCGCATGGTAGCAGCATCTCTCATGTCTGCATCACTTCCAGAAAGCATGTGCAGTAGTAACAATGACGGTGCATTATTGAGGCATAACTTCATGTCTTGCATCACTTTCATAAAGCATTTGCAGTAGTAGCAATGATGGTGCATTATTGTGGCATAGCTTCATGTCTGCATCACTTTCATAAAGCATTTGCAGTAGTAGCAATGATGCATTGCATTATTGTGGCATAACCTGATCGCTGTATTTCTTTCTCCTCCTCACTCTGGGTTGTGTGTCTTCACTATGTCTTCACTTGCATCACTTTTTTGTTGTTGTGTTGCTGTCCTGTGAGAGTGCCATGCGAATGAGAAAGTCAAAGAAAGTGGTGGTGGATGCTGTATATTTCTTGATTTATTGTGCAATCGCTGGAAATGTCACAGTCCTGATTGATGTTTCCTTCAGGGCACCAGCGAGAAAGACAGGCCGTGCGAGACTTGTGGGAAGAACCTGGCCGACTGTTTGGGACACTATGGCTATCTGGACCTGGAGCTGCCGTGTTTCCACGTGGGCTATTTCAAAGCTGTCATAGGAATCCTACAGGCAAGTCGATGCTTTGTTTAGGCAAGTCAAACAGACAAACTGAATATTGTACCTTTTTGGTCGGTTACATCTATGACTGCCAACCACCTTTTTTTTTTTAGCATGGTATGGTCAATGTCACAGGTTCCACAATTTCCAAATTCAAATTTTACTATTTAAATACATATTAATAATTCAATAAATTGAAGTCCAGTGTTGAGAGGGAGTCAAATGACAAGAGAGGCTCATTGATTGAACTTCACCTGCAACCCGTGACTTACTGAACCCGACTTTAACCCACTTGTCACTGCAAACCATTATGAAATAGTCGGATCTATTCATCCTCTGTGCATTAGTATGTCCTTGTAAATGTCAGGGAATCCTTTTATTATCTTTTAATAGTTCACCATGGGCTGGCTGTTAAAGATGACATTTCCCATATAGATAGGGCCTGACACAAAATATGCCAAGATTTAGCATAGATGCTGTTCATCACCCATTACAAACATATAGTGTAGCTTGTTCCTTACGAATGTCTTGTCAATGTCTTTTACATAAATACAAATTTTGTATTTATCATTGTATTTATTGCATTTATTAAGGTTTAGTAAACTGCATTGTTACACGCAAGATCATCAATAGCAACCAAAAAATACCCCAACGTGCCGCTATGTCCTTCTCAGATGGTCTGCAAGACGTGCTCCCACATCATGCTGACCAAAGAGGAGAAGCTCCAGTTCATGGATCACCTGAAGAGGCCCAACCTGCCCTACCTGCAGAAGCGGGGTCTGAAGAAGAAGATCTCTGAGAAATGTCGCAAAAGGACAATCTGTCTGAATTGTTCGTCGTACAATGGTGAGCGGGGATAGCCGGTTCAAAAAATCGATGTTTTTGGTATTTGGTCGACGCTGACATTTTGGTTTGTGAGTCACCATCGTGATTGTCGACTTTCTCATCCAGGGACGGTGAAGAAATGTGGGCTGCTGAAGATCATCCACGAGAAGTATAAAACGACCAAGAAAGTGGCGGATCCCTTCGTCTCTGAGTTCCTCCAGTCGTTTGACATCGCCATCGAGCACAACAAGGAAGTGGAGTCTTTGCTCAACAGGGCGCAGGTGACCCCCCCCCACCACCACCACCCTCGTGTCATTCCACCTTGTTCTAGAAATACATGGTTTAACGATGCCGATGTCTGCTTTTAGAGCACATTTTAAAGGTGGTAGGTAGGAATTAACAACTATTACTACTATAATTGGACATTTTGTCATTTGTTAGAAATGTCATAGCTATGTGTGAGTGTAATGCTCTGTTTCGAGTGGACTTCACCCGCCTTTGTATCAGACAATTTAGAGTTTAGACCGTTTCTGACCTCTTGTCGTCAGCAAAACATAGGAGAAATGTGATTTGATCCTTTAGGATTTGATTGGTTACAATGGCCAGAATTGCTTGCCAGTTGTGTATTTGTTGGTCGCTTGCGTTACATGATGAAGAGGGGAAAGATGATGATATATGATTCACGCACTGTATACAAAATAAAAAAGACTCTGCATGTGACATGGCGGTGCTGGTGACTTAAGGCAGTGTGTTGCTCTTTGTCTTTCTAAATACTGCCTTGTCATCACGCTGTCCCCCTGGTGTATGCGTGCGCCGCCGGCGACTCCTCCTCCCTCAGGAGAACCTGAGCCCCCTGGTGGTTCTCAACCTGTTGAAGAGGATCCCCGCCGAGGACATCCCGCTGCTGCTGATGAACCCCGAGGCGGGCCGGCCCGCCGACCTCCTGCTGACTCGCCTGCTAGTCCCTCCGCTCTGCATCCGCCCCTCGGTCGTCAGCGACCTCAAGTCGGGCACCAATGAGGATGACCTCACCATGAAGCTCACCGAGATCATCTTCCTCAACGACGTCATCAAGAAGGTCGGTCGGGGATGGGGGAGAAAATGTAATGTAGAAATAGTGAAGTCATCGGAAACAAAACAGTAGCTGAACAGTTGTCTGTGATTATTCAGACATTCATGTATATTTTCATGTAGACATTCATCATATCATATTTTTTATTACGTATTCATGTGGTTGGTGCCATGGCTAAATGTTTTTACATTTTTCCTTTGAGTCTCGAAAAGTATGTCAGTGTTTCCATATTGAAAATGTCTCAATTTTCAATGTGTGTGGATTTAATTGAATGTCGATTAGCTTAAAAAAGTCTCAGATGTTACCATTTTTGTTTTCTTCTCAACGTGGCATTGTATTTTTATTTCAAGTAGGAAGACAACCAACTCGGAAAGCAAGCATTTTTCATTTAATACAACAATGACACACAATGTCAAGTGTTTCGGTTGAAAATGCCTTAAAATTGTCGTGCCGCATGTTTGTGCCATGGGACTGAAGTTTTCTGAACTACTTTGAGTGTAACGATTTTCTTCGAACTCTGCCAAACATTCCCCAATTTCACATCAGTTCTTTTTACAAGACACAAAAAAACCAACTCTCTCCCCCTCCATTAGCACCGCATGACGGGCGCCAAGACCCAGATGATCATGGAGGACTGGGACTTTCTCCAGCTGCAGTGTGCCCTCTACATCAACAGCGAGCTCTCCGGCATCCCCATGAACATGGCGCCCAAGAAGTGGACCAGGGGCTTTGTCCAGCGGCTCAAGGGCAAACAAGGTACGGTGGCCCCCCTGTCTGTTCACTTGCTTACAAGCTTAAAGGAAAACCAAACCCCGTCTGTTTGAGCTCGTCCAGTGTTTCTCAAATGGGGGTGCTTTGAAGGATTGCAGGGGGTACTAGGAAAATATTCTAAAAATCTGAATCTGAATACCACGTTCGTAGGATTATGTAATCTGAATACTTGGTTACAAGTTCGCTAAATCTTTCTAATGAATGACAGTCGTGAGTGAAGCACAACTCCACTTGTACACCAACTGTATGTATTCACACCAGTTTAAGTTTAACATTTACAACATGTTCATGTTTATAAATAACATGCACGTACACTTCCCTCCCCAAAATGTTTTGTGCTGGTAAAGAAAAAATATGCTAAAATGTTCTTCATACGCTCCTCAGGCCGTTTCCGAGGCAACCTATCAGGGAAGAGAGTGGATTTCTCAGGGCGAACAGTCATCTCTCCCGACCCTAACCTGAGGATCGACGAGGTGGCCGTCCCCGTGCATGTGGCCAAAATCCTGACGTATCCGGAGAAGGTGTGCCTGGCGTCTGCATGCGTACACGTGACCTACGTATTGGGCAGTTACTGTCTCCCAATTCCAACAATGACTCAATGCAGACTAAACAAAAACCTCCCGCTCTCCACGGCAGGTGAACAAGGCCAACCTGGAGCTCATGAGGAAGCTGGTCCGCAGCGGCCCCGAGGTTCACCCCGGGGCCAACTTCATCCAGCACCGCCACACACAGATGAAAAGGTGTGTGTGGCTCCCTCTAGAGGCTAGACACGGTCCTCTGGAACATTGTTGGCCATATTAAACTAGGGCTGCAACCATCAGTCAGTTTAATCGATTCATCGAGACAGAAAATGTGCCAAATCAATTTTTTGAATCGTTCAAGCCATTTGTCAAGTATAAGTACCAACAATAACTTTGATGCTAAATGCTTCTGAAATTGAAATATATGGTCTGCAGATTATTCTTAAATTAATACTTTTACTAATTAACTACTACTTACAAAGTAACACTTTGTAACTTGTGATGGCATTTGCTATTACTCATGACATTATGTAGACTAAATGATTGATCGATGATGGTCAATGGTTAATCGTTCGTTGCAGCCCTATATTTAACCAACAAATGTGCGTTCCAATACTGAGCTGCATCTCCCCCACTAGGTTTCTGAAGTACGGCAACCGGGATAAGATGGCCCAGGAGCTGAGGTTTGGTGACGTGGTGGAGAGACACATGATAGACGGGGACATCGTGCTGTTCAACAGACAGCCCTCCCTTCACAAGCTCAGCATCATGGCCCACATTGTGAGCAGGGCCCGAGTGCATTTACTTAACCACTGGCTTTTCTATTATCAACCAGTCATTTTATATACTGATTAAATATATGAACCCAGCTTTTCCAAAAGCTTTTTTCTACTGATAAGACTAAACGGAAAACTTGTCAGCATTGGATCATCAGAACATAAAATGATGTCATTATATAAACCAATTGAATATTTTTGTGTGTGTGTGTGTCTCTGTGTCTCTCTTTAAAACTCTCAGGCCAGGGTGAAGCCTCACCGGACGTTCCGCTTCAACGAGTGTGTGTGCACGCCGTACAACGCTGACTTTGATGGCGACGAGATGAACCTCCACCTCCCTCAGACCGAAGAGGCCAAGGCTGAAGCCCTGGTCCTGATGGGAGTGCGTTTGACACACACACACACGCGTCACGCACACAACACATGGCACCCACGTGACACACACACACACACAGTACACACACACATGCAGGCACACACGCACACACATATGGCACACACACGACACACACACACACACACACACGACATACAGTACATTCTGTACCTCACTAAACTCTATTGTGTGTCATGTATTTGAAGAGCAGCAGGCCAATTTTAAGGGTTGACTTTTGGTGTCCCTTTTTTTAGACCAAAGCCAATCTAGTGACGCCGAGAAACGGCGAGCCCCTGATCGCTGCCATTCAGGACTTCCTAACGGGTTGGTATTGTGTAGCACAGCAGTAAATAAAGCATGTCAAGTCAATTTTATTTGTGTAGCCCTTAACCACAGTAACAGTCTCAAAGGGCTTTTCTCAAAGGGAAAGAGAAGGCACACAGAGTGGGGGATCCCTCCTTCCAGGAAGAGTTAGGAGTGCAATGGGTGCCATAAGTGACACATAGTATTACAGCAGGCATTTGAATTTTGTCCATGGTGATGAGGTGCTGGCTGGTGAGCAGCTGGTAGCCATCCAGTGCAGTGGCCGGATGTCCACAACACACTTAAGACGGAGACAAAAAAGCCTCTCAACGCATGCCTTTCTTTGTAGCAAGACTCCTGCCACCTGTATTGGCTGTTCGCACCCTTTCATCCAGTCTATAGAACTCTAGATTAAAGTGGGACGACAGGAAATTGCAGATTGTACATAAATACATTACCGCTCTGTTTCTGATCGCCTCCCAGCGACATATTATGCACTGTGATTAGGGCTGGGCGATATGGCCCAAATCTTCTATCCTGATATAGATAATTTAATATCTCGATAATGATATATATATATATATATATATCACGATATAGCATGTTTTCTGACCAATAACCACATAGTAAGTATTTTCTCATTTTTTTTCATCACATTTCTGTAATACAGTCTTTAAAACCAGGTAAAGACAACACTTATGCCATATCATGATATTACGATATCGAAAATCTAAGGTCATATCTAGTCGCGTATCACGATATCGAGATAATATCGATATATTGCCCAGCCCTACCAGCTACATATTGTGCTACTGTGATCAATGTGACTGCAGGGCGTCTTTCATACTGTGTGACTTGCCTTCCAGGAGCCTACCTGTTGACGCTGAAGGACACCTTTTTTGATCGCTCAAAAGCCTGTCAGATTGTGGCGTCTATCCTGGTGGGAAAAGATGAACGTGTCAAGATCGGGATGCCTCAGCCCGCTATCATGAAGGTACCCACTGCACCGCCACGCAATGATCTATAGACTAGGTGACGATGGAGGAAATCTAATTTTGTTAGTGTGCGTGTGTGTGCGTGTGTGCGTGTGTTTGCGTGCGTAGCCCTTGGCTCTGTGGACAGGCAAGCAGCTCTTCAGCCTCATCCTGAAGCCCAGCAAGGACAACCCAGTGAAGGCCAACCTACGCACCAAAGGCAAGCAGTACTGTGGCAAGGGAGAGGACCTCTGTTACAACGACTCCTGTGAGTACTCGCACACACACCCCCACCAGTATAGGAAATTCTGTCTTTTTAACAAGGGGTTGTGGGGACATTTCGGGGGCTTTCTGGAACATCTTCTTATCTTACCTCATTTTATCTGTTGCGTGACAGACCAATATTAACTGTTTCCGCTTAAATAATCTGGACCCACTTGCAATTATGGATGGATGGATACTTTATTAATCCCAGAGGGGAAAATGACGGCCTTACAGCAGCTCACATCGTGATAAATACAATGGCAACAACAAAATAAAGAAATGCTAATGAAACATGCATCACAGTGGGCTGTAACCTAAACCTAGGACTGGGAGTAAAGTGCCAGTCCCTATTTATTTAACAAGCTAATAGCTGTTGGAACAAATGAGTGCTTGTTTCTGTTTATTTAATCCTTGGTACTCTGGAACAGGTTCCTGGGGGGGAGATGAAATGACTGAACACGCACGCACACACGCGCACGCATGCATATACACACATACAACACACCACACACATCCAAATAAAAGCCAAATTGCAGAAGTGAAAAAAGTTAAAATAAATGTGATTAAAAATAATTGCAGAGGCCAAGTCCTACAGAATAGAGTGGCACGGTGCCTCGGTCAGTAGCACTTTTGCCTCACAGCAAGTAGGTCCTCGGTTCAAACCACTCCGTTTGTATGTTCTCCCTGTGTTCACGTGGGTTTCCTCCGGGTGCTCCGGTTTCCCTCCACACCACAATAACATGCAAGTAAACACTCCTGCCCTGTTGCCCATAACAAGTTGATTCCCAGGCGCTACTGTGTGGCAGCCCACTGTTCCTAGCATAGGATGGGTTAAATGCAGAGAATGAATTTCCCCATAGGGATTAATAGTGTATCATCATCATCATCTAGACGCGCACAAGACACACACACACTCACTCACTCACTCACTCAATAACAGCTCAACATAAACGTATACCATCTTTGTATTCCCCCCCCATACCCCGGTAGTCGTGGTGATCCAGAACAGCGAGCTGATGTGCGGCAGCCTGGACAAGGGCACCCTGGGCTCCGGCTCCAAGAACAACATCTTCTACATCCTGCTCCGGGACTGGGGACAGCTGGAAGCCGCCAACGCCATGTCCCGCCTGGCTCGCCTCGCACCCGTCTACCTCTGTAGGTGTCCGCACCCTCCTGGTCCCACCAGAATAGAAACTGGAACTGGAGTATTATGTTTTGTTGCCAAAATGTCACATACTTTTTGTTAATTTAACCAGATGATAAGGATGCGGCGCTGCACTCGTCTCCCAAATTACGCTTGAGATTAAACAAATGAATAAAATGAGTCATGCAAATAAAAGAGGAGAAAGTACAAAAGATTGATGATATAATTCAGCACACCACTTGCAAATTAAATAAAAAGAAGCACTGGTAGTCTGGTAGTCAAAGCACTCTCGCAGGTTTTAGCCCTTGGCACGGATGGGTGACAATGATGAATAACTCCTCTAAACCACTGGGACAAAATAAAAGCTGTAATTGTAAGTCGAAAGGCTTACAAAGACAAAAAGTGTGACGCAAATTAAACTTTCACCAAATACTGCCAGAAGTACAGAAAACACATCTTTCTTCTCAACTTCTTCTTTCCGAGAAAATAGACCGCCTGGTTTGTTATTACGGTTGCGATAGTGGATTCACATCAGCAGCAGCCATCTTGGTTGTTTACGAAGGGTTTCAAACCAGTCATCGTATCTAACCCGCCCCATATTAGATAAACGGCTGTGTTGGCACTGACCCGGGCCAGAGAAAATAAAACATGACATTAAATCCTGACGCCATCGGTCGGGGTCCCAGGCTAACCCAACAGGCTTTTTTTTTCTTTCTTTAAACCCCCCCCAGCCAACCGGGGGTTCTCCATCGGCATCGGCGACGTGACCCCGGGCCAGGGTCTGCTGAAGGCCAAGCACGACCTGCTGGACGACGGCTACAAGAAGTGCGACGAGTACATTGAGGCCCTGAAGACCGGCAAGCTCCAGCAGCAGCCGGGCTGTACGGCCGAGGAGACCCTAGAGGTAACCGCCATACACATATGTGCGCACACACATTCACACACACACACACACATACACACACGTACGACGATACCGATATCAGAAACAGGAAGAAAAAAAAACATTCGAGGCATCTCCACCTTGATTTAATATATCTTACCATGCCTGTCACTCACATGCACACACACCGGGGAAACGTAGGGAGAGAAGGAGCAAAGACGGTTCTTAATAAGCCGGTAGGGCTTTGAAATTGTCATATTCAGAGGCAGGTGCAGACAACTAGAAATAGATATTCTTTTAGTGAGTATTTCACTCACTAAAAGGCATTTCTAACAAGTAACTCAAATTCTAGCTTTTAAGTCTTACCTTCAGCACCTTTAAATCTCCTCTCTGAGAGGAGCCATGTGTATGCATGTGCAATTTATGTTTCCCCACAAGCAACGCTGTCATTTGAGGACATAAATTGCTGGTTGTATTCCAGCAGAGCAGCAGGACACGATGGATACAGAAAATGATCTGTGCTTCTAATCATTATAATTATGATAATCAAAATGTTTTTTAATGTATGTACTGTATTAATATGCATATATGTTACTGTTGCGGTCATTTGCTCTCTGTCTCTCTCTCCGTCTCTCTGTCTCTGTCTCTCTCTTTCTTTTGTATTTCTTCTGCTCCGGAGACGACTATATTCCTGTTGACGTGTGTTCCTATGTGTGCTAGGGGCGGCACTTGTGTCATAGACGCGCTGCGGGGGCAGGGTGTTTTGCACTTGATATTTATACAAAAATAGGCTATATATCATGATTTATTGGGAGAAAGAAACTATATGTAAAATCAGACATTCAGCACCGCCTATAGCCCGAATGGAATGATCCTGTGTTTTGCCGTCGCTGAGGATAACATCTAAAAGACATAATGGTAAAAATGGTAGCATTCTAGTTATTGATTAGTGGACTTGGCACGTCATAAGGGTAACACGAAACACACAGAGCCCCCTTCCAGGACTCTCCCAACCTTTCACTCCGAACCTGCAGAGCGTAACATGCCTCTGTCTCTCCACGCCCTCCAGGAAAAACTCCATCTCAGATGTTTGATCCTCCAGCTGTCAGCTCTGTCCTTTATCCGCCGGCCCAGTGGACGCCCTCGATCTTTGTGGAGCCTCGTGGAGAAGTGACTAAACTCTCGTTCTCTCCTCTTTGTGCGTGTGTGTGTGTGCGTGTGCGCATGGCTCTCATCAGGCACTCATCTTGAAAGAGCTGTCCGTGATCCGAGACCATGCTGGCAGTGCTTGCCTCAGGGAGCTGGACAAGAGCAACAGCCCTCTGATAATGGCGCTTTGTGGCTCCAAAGGTAGGCACACACACACACACCGTAATGAAATCCTCAGCAGGGTGCCCTACATTTTCCAAGCATGAAAAGCGCTCCACTCTAAATGCGGGGGGGGCCCATGCAGGGGTCATCGCCATGACGACAGCCTCCAAACACCCAGACATTAAGTCGCACACAATGGCCCTTACTGGGAAGCCAGCTTTAATAAGCCAAGGGGCTTGTTCACCAAAAATAAGGAAGGCACATACAGTTACGTCAGACAGCCAATCATTCCCTTAAAAATGGAGTTGCCAAATGGTCTCATTACTCGTGTGCCACTGATTTTCTGTTGTGATTTATTGGGGATTTGTTTTTTTCTTTCTCTTCCTACATATTTCTCCCGTATGCACACACACACATGCAGGCTCGTTCATCAATATCTCCCAGATGATTGCCTGTGTGGGCCAGCAAGCCATAAGTGGCTCACGCGTTCCCGACGGCTTTGAAAATCGGTCCCTGCCGCACTTCAAGAAACACTCTAAAGTAAGGATTATTTTCATTTTGTTTACTCACCCTCTCTCTCTTTGTTTGTTGATCTCTCTCTGTTGCTTCATGAATTTTTTTTCCTTTCATAAGTTACTATGCGAGTGTGAGGGGAAAAAAAGATACATCCCGATGCTTTCTGGGTACGTTATTGTCCATTGGGATATACCGGGGTATGCACATCATATTTAAGATACTATTGCGAGGCTTGTATTAAAGACCGTGTAAATGTTTGTTTTTATTTCCATTCCGTTTGCAAGACCTTATTTTTTAAGTTTTTCCCTCAATTAACCGTTTGATAAAAACGCCATACGCATTTATTCACAGATTTGTAAAAAGACAAATGGTAACTCCTCTATTACATCTCACGGTTTTCTCCTCCTATGAATTGTGTTATCATCCCACATGTTAGCCGCATCACTCTGGCAATTTCTGTCGAAGCTTTTGATCGCTGCTCCCTGCTGGACTCACCAGTAGGGCGGGGAGATACGGCCAAAATCTGCTATCCCAGTATAGGTCATTTAATATCTCGATAACGATAGCATGTTTTCTGGTAATTCAATAAATAAATAGTCTATTTAAAATAACCACCTGTTTTCTTCTACCAGCTGCCAGCTGCCAAGGGCTTCGTGGCCGACAGCTTCTACTCCGGCCTGACGCCCACTGAGTTCTTCTTCCACACCATGGCCGGGCGCGAGGGCCTGGTGGACACGGCTGTCAAAACCGCCGAGACGGGCTACATGCAGGTGAGGCCTTTTTCTATTTATTCGTTATGATGCAATGTTTCCCACAGAATCAGATTCAATTTGTGGTGGTAGCCTCCCCGAAGGCGGGGGGGGGGGGGGCACACACATGTGCTCCACTGTATATTTTAATTGGCAAGTACTTTGTGACAAATAACTGAACAATATATACAGCTCCATTGCTTCACTTTGTGTCAGAAGTGAAAAAGATATATAGTGAGTGCTCGATTGCTACACTTTTTCAAATAACTGAAAAAATATATACACGATCGATAGCAGCTACGTATAGCATGCTAACCCTCAGGACAGAGGCACCCAACAATTATGGTATGTCCTTGATCATTTTGGGCTGACTCAACATGTGGCAGAGGCCACGCACAATAAGGGGCACACTCCGGACTTAATCATCTCGAAGGGGTTGAACATTTCAAAGGTTGTAGTGACTGATGTTGCTTTATCTGATCATGCCTGTGTTTTCTTTGAGAGCACTTTCTCTGTGCATGCAAGTGTTCAAAAGGAAATCATCTCAAAACGATGTATCACTGAAAACACCTGTGAAAGATTTAATCAGGCTTTTGTTCAAACACCGGTCCTGTCCTGGGCGTCAGTGAATGAGCTGATGGATTTTTTCAATACTAAAATGGCCAACATCATTGATGCCATTGCTCCAAGTAAAGTAAAGGTTGTCTCTGAGAAGACGAAATCTCCTTGGAGAAACGGCATGCTGGTAAGAGCTGAAAAAAGAGAATGTCGAAAAGCTGAGCGCAGGTGGCGAAAAACAAACCTCAAGGTTCATTATGAGATCTATAAAGAAAGGCTTAAGATCTATAAGTTAGAACTGAGGAATGCAAGGCAATCTTTCTTTTCTGACGACATCACCAGAAATAAGAACAACACACGTGTCTTGTTTGCCACATGGGACATGCTAAAAAACCCTCCTGTGTCAGTTGCCCCTGAAATGATGTCCAGCAGGGCCTGTAATGAATTAGCTTCTTTTTTTAGCAACACAATAGAAAAAATCAGACAAGCAGTCGTTGCTTCGTTACCGCATCCCAGATATGTGTCCACCGAAAACCAATACGTATACCATGGCACAGTTCAATCCACTTAACCATAAAAACTTGGAGGACATTGTACAACAGCTAAAGTCTTCTTAATAAAAAATCGTTACGCACAGAAACCTTGCTCTTGCTTTTGATCGATGCGAAAAACGCTGAAAATCGAACCCGTTCCGAAAACTTTAATAACGGATGAAGGTTTCGAAGTCGGTGTGTAAACGCAATTAACACAACGCGAGGTCGTAATTATTTTTAAACGTGCGACAATTTTGGACGAAAAATACAGACGGTCAGGGAGAAAGCGAGACAGAGCGAAAGCAGGGGGAGGGGCTGATGTGCTGCGCGCAGCTCTACAATTAAATACGATTTTACCCATTTTAAATAGTTAGAAAAAATAAAGTCAATATGTGGTGGTCAATGTTGATAATTTGGGCGGGCCGCCACAAACAAATCAATGTATGGGAAACACTGTGATGGTAGTGGTGTTTTTGTTTATTATCAAGGCTTAATCAGTGGTGCTGGGAACAGATCCCCAATCAAATTCAACATAAAAAAACAAAACTTGCTCCCGGCCTCACTTGAATCAATGTTTCGGTCGTAAGACCTTCATCAGGACCCAGTCTTTGTTTGTTTGTTTATTGAAAGGTTGTCAACCCTCGGCCTGTTCGTTGTGTTAGATGTCATGAGTAATATGCGTGAATCACAGCCGATATGCCCTCTTGGCAGACACAAATACAAGCATAACAAAGCCAAACGTTTCCATAACCCTTAGATAAACGTTGGCGTGTGGACAGCATCTTTTATAGCCTTTATAACGTAGCCCACGCTCATTTTGTCCGATCTTTGAATGGCCTCTAATAGTCAATTCAATTCAATTTTATTTGTATAGCGCCAGATAACAGAAGTTATCTCAGGGCACTTTTCAAATGGAGCAGGTCTAGACCGAACTCCTAATAACATTTACAGAGACCC
>JAOPJI010000060.1:5352289-5365271 GCA_027122695.1 Merluccius productus
CTCTCTCTCTCTCTCTCTCTCTCTCTCTCTCTCTCTCTCTCTCTCTCTCTCTCTCTCTCTCTCTCTCTCAAAAAAAATATATATACATACGCAGCCTAAGGTCCTCTACCAGCTTGACCGCATCACGCCCACACAGTTGGAGAAGTTCCTGGAGACGTGCAGGGACAAGTATATGAGGTATTGCTTTTATACACAGTTGCCATTGGAGACCGTGGCGTAATAATCAGCCAATCACACTCGCACGTGACGGTCAGTCAAAGTCTCTTCCGTTCATTTGCACTATGTGACTCCTGAGTCCCGCTGTCCGTCCGTCCGCACAGAGCGCAGATGGAGCCCGGCTCCGCGGTGGGGGCCCTGTGTGCTCAGAGTATCGGGGAGCCAGGCACCCAGATGACCCTGAAGACCTTCCACTTCGCGGGGGTGGCCTCCATGAACATCACGCTTGGGGTGCCGCGCATCAAGGAAATCATCAACGCCTCCAAGAACATCAGGTAGATTGTGCCACGCGTTTTCTCCGCACAGTTTTTGTTCTTTGTTTTAATGCATGAAAAGAATATACTGCAGGTTTTTTTTGTGTTTTTTTTCCCTAAGAATAAATGTGTATGATGTGACATCAAAACAAACCATGGAAGTGTAGGAAGTAGGTAGAGTGAATAAAGATTAAGTTCTTGAATATTGCAACGTTTGAACCGGTAGAATTCATGTGATAAATCTATCTATCTATAGATAAATCTATAGATAGATCTATTGATAGAGCTATAGATGTATATTAGAGCCCGACCGATATATCGGTTGGCCGATATTTGGGTTCCAGAGTTATATATATATAGAAATAGAAATTCCATCGATAATAGTACAAAACAACCTATGTAATTTGCAACTTAATACACAAAATGATCTGAGAATGTAATCGTGGCTGCGCCACCATGCTCCATTTATGTCGCGACGCAAACATTTAGTCGTTTTTTCCCATTTAATTTCTGAAACGGTTCCATTGGTTAAAGTACAGTCTATTTGAATAACGCCTAAAAAAGCAAAACTACAATATCACAAGTAAGTTCTGTGTGGAGGAAGCCAGTGGCTTTCGGATCCACTCTTGGTCTGAGTCTGACTCGGTTCCGACAGAGCTTCAATGTGAAGCGGGCGTTGCAGAGCGCCGCGTCGGACAGCATCGCGTAGGAGAAAGGACCATTTTAGGTCTTGTTCTGTGTGTAATATAAGGGTTGGCGATGGATAAAGTTTTTGAGCAGTGCTGGAAGTTATAGTGAGGCTGGAGGCTAAGGCAGCGCCGGTGTGAGCGTTCTCATTGGAAACACGACCCACTTGCGTTCCAATTAATACAAACAGGCTTTGAAAGTATGGGCTTCAAATTATCATAAAACAAAAAAGGTGGTTATAGATTAGGCAAAGTTTCAGTGAAATTGAACCGCCGCACTAGCCCTACGCAAAGGAAAAACACACACTTGCATTCTGGATGATGAAAAACTTTGCAACTGGAGTCTATGACCAAATGACCAGCCTGTTATTATTAGAAGGTAAAAGAAAATAATGTGTAAATTGAATGATGTCGGGTGAATCATGAGTGCTGGTCATATCGAATATTGATTAGACGTGTGATCGTGGTAGTGTCCGTTTATCTGGTTACCTTCTAAGGAACAAACTTCACTAGCCTTAACTTCTGAATAGCCGACCGCTGCTATGAATAACAGACCGTTGCTAAGGACACTGTTATCCAACCCCACATTATGTCTTATTTCCTCTGAAGATCTTTTATGATGTAGTCATCTAAAATGCACCCATATTCTTCCGTCGTCTTTCTTTTGATGGATACATCTCTCTCAGATGGATCTATCTGTACAGACAGTCAAGTGAGACAAGATGAGACAAAAAAGCAGTTCACTCCAAATTAGAAAATTGTAATTGTTGACCGCTTTCTGATGCCAGCTGTCGTTACCCGCTGCCAGCCCCCCCCCCCCCCCAGCCATGAATTAATTAATTTGCTTTAGAAAGCCATGTTAATGGAACTTTTGGCAGTCTTTGTTTGTGTGAAGGGATTGTGTGAAAGGATTTGTGGGTTTGTGTTTTTTCCATCTATTGAAATGTTTTTGTTTTTAAGTTGACCGCTGGTCATCGAACGTCTATCTGTGCGCTTCACAACGTCTGCAAAAGAGATGGTAAATCTCAACCATTTCAGAACCAGGCTTTCTTGAAAGTACGCTCTCTACAAAGTGCTATAGTATTGCGTATTCATAGGCATATATATATATATACCACTTTTTTAGAGTAATGGAGCGAGCCCAGCCAGCTTCCCCAGCAGAGTTGCAAAGTGAGTCGCAAAGTGGTGTCAATGAACTCTTCCCTTCCTAGCTGCTGGGCGCAATTTGCATTAAGAGCAATGTTGAGTGAACGCTCTGAATAGGCCGCGTAGACGGGGAAACGGGGTACTAAGTCACACAACCCGGTTTGTGTCCGTTTTGTTTTTTTGTCACAGGACAGCCTCTGTCCCTCTCATTCGCAGGGACGTATTGGCCACATGTGTGTGCATGCGTGCACGTGCCATCATTGGCCAGATTTTGTAGTTGGCCCCCGTCATGCACACTTAACCAACTCCGTTCTGTGTTGCTTGGTGGCTTGATTGCTTGGCCCCCATCTGTGGGTCGCTTCGCCCTCTTCACACCACCTATTGGCACCCCGTCTCACCCAAGTGAACAACGGTGCCTCGGGTCGGATCATACAGGGGCGCGTTAAAAGCCTGTGCTAGATGCGCCTTTAGCCCGTTCCATTCTCTCCCCTCCAGGTGGCTCTGCTGCTTGTGATTCACAAAGATGAAGCGCTTGAGTCGCAATGTTTGTCATGTGTCATTCCACACACAGCACCCCCATAATAACTGCTCATTTGGACGTGGAAGATGATGCCGACTTTGCCCGGTTGGTGAAAGGGAGGATCGAGAAAACCCTTCTAGGAGAGGTATTCACCGAGATTGTGTTTTTAATTAAGATTGATTGCTTGGTCTTATTTCAAAAATAAACATTGGTTGGTGTTGGTGGGTGGGTGGCGGGGGGTGGGAACAAAAATAACCTCAGTTGCAATTTTATTTTGTACAGATTTCTGAATACATTGAGGAGGTTTTCCTGCCCGACGACTGTTTCATTCTGGTCAAGTTGTCTCTGGAGAGAATACGGCTTCTGCGGCTGGAGGTACCAGATGCCTGGTCATTAGTGACTCTGTTTTTTTCAGGTTGAATCACATTAACCAATAAGCCACAAGGCTTTGGTTTACAGTGATTCTAGAAATGTGTTCCCCAATATAGTTCCTCAAGTGAGCAAAAAATGAATTTTTTAAAAATAAAATTCATTATTATTTTTATTATTATTATTATTATTAAAGTTACCATCTGCTTGCCCATCCCTTTGTTGTGTCGATTCTGCCTAAGAGCATTTTGCATGACCGTCTGGGTCGGGGTGCCGTGTCTTTCCCTTCTCCTGCAGGTGAATGCAGAGACCGTGCGCTACTCCATCTGCATGTCCAAGCTGCGCGTCAAGCCGGGGGACATCGCTGTCCACGGCGAGGCGGTGGTGTGCGTCTCACCGCAGGAGAACAGCAAGAGCTCCATGTACTACGTGCTGCAGACGCTGAAGGAGGAGCTTCCCAAGGTTAGGATTTCACTGCCTGGCAGCGGGTTTTTTGTTTGTTTTGTGAGCACATTTTTATTTCATTTTTCAAGGAGAAGCAACAATGGATGTTATTTAGACGGCATACTTACAGCAGGCATAATCAATATGCTCCATTGTACATAAATGAACATGTGACTAAGATACATACATTATCATTGATCTGTTATCATTGATCTGATTCATTCATAGTGAATGAATTGATGATTATGATGGCGAGAAGTTAAAGGAATATTGCTCCACACTGAATGCCAATTTATACTACTTTTAGATCAATATTCCAAACAGTGACAAAGGGTCCATTTAGCTTTTCTTGTAACTTATTGTGTAGACAAGAAACACAACCCGCTTTTAACATTTGTGCACCTCAATAAATGCATCAGGACACTGTAAGTGCATATTGCAGTGTGCAGCTCTAAGAAAAAGAAAGTCTGTTTAAGCTCTTGAAAGTATCTGAGGCCATCTTCATTATTAATATCAGACAGTGTGTGGACTGCCTGTTTTTTTACTAATGGGGGAAGGTGGCCGGTTTACCACCTAAAAGTAATGCGTTGTTTCTAAAGATCGGGTGTGCAATGATTGGTCCAAATTTATTAAGACAATAATTTGGAGAGAGACCGAAAACAGAGCCTCTTTGCTTCTCCATGTTCACCAATGGTACATCAGAATCTTTGTCAACCCATCTTCACAGTGGGTGAGCATAAAGGGCTAAAGGGCCTCTAAAAAATAGACCCTGTATCCTCTCCCAGTGGTAAATGAATCATGATTACATAAACAATTACTTTTGGTAGTAGTATATGAGTCTTTACCACAGAGATTTGCGTTGCAAGAGGAATTAATATTGTTGACCATCTATGTAATTGGTCGGATATTGCCTTTGTTACTTTTGTAGTTTTTTACAATTTAGTCAATAGATGAATATATATCTATACCAAGGTACCTTAAATGTGGAACCATTGGTATCCCTACGTCTAGATGGAGATTACTCATTGCTGTATTTAGTGGGGGCAAAGCGGACTTGTTCAAATGTATCTTATAACCTTGAATTAACATTTATGCTACATTTATGGATAATGCTCAGTGCTGCTGGTAGAGAATGTAATGCATTGTCGAGAAATAATAATAAATCATCAGCAAACAAGTACATCTTATGTCTTGATACGTCTTGTTGCATGGCAGCGTTTTGAAAGATCGGAGCAAAGCCTGCGAATTAACCTCTTCTTTACCTCTTTCTCTCCCCTCCCCTCTCTACCTCTCTCTCTTTTTCTACCTCTCCTCCTCCCCTCCCTCTCTACACCTCTTCACCCCCCCGCTCACTTCTCACTCTTTTTCCACCCCCTCTCATTCTCTCTACACCTCTCTCTCACTCTATACCTCTCTGTCTGTCTGTCTGTCTGTCTGTCTGTCTGTCTGTCTGTCTGTCTGTCTCTCGCCCTCAACCCCCCCCCCCCCTCTCTACACCTCTCTTGCGCTTTATATCTCTCTGTCTCTGTCTCCGTCTCTCTCCCTCTCTCTCTAACTCTCTCTACCTCCCTGCTGGTGTATTATTTTGTTTTCACACCTATTACCTCTGGGAAGGTGGTGGTCCAGGGAATCCCTGAGGTTTCCCGAGCCGTCATTCACATCGACGATCAGAGCAGCAAGAAGAAGTACAAGCTCCTGGTGGAGGGTGATAACTTGAGGGCTGTCATGGCAACCCACGGGGTCAACGGAAGCCGAACCACCTCCAACAACACCTACGAGGTATATGGATTGGATGTGGAAGGGCGGAGGGGGAGGCGGGGGTGTGAGAGTTATGAAAGTGGTGTTGGTGGCGGCGGGTGGTGCTTTGATCACACCTGTCAACTCTCCTGTTTGATATCTTTGCCCTTTTGTGTTTTCACGTATATAATGCAGGGATGTTCACAGCATTTCACTTACCTAATGTAGGAACTAGTTGACCCAGCCCTTGTTGCGCTGATATTTTAAAGCAAGTTGTGGCCAAGTAGTGATTTTAGCATTCACTGTGTGTACCCTTGTCTAAATGTAAGGGGTGTGTGGACAGCGGTGGGTCAGGGCGCGCCCTGGTAAATGTCCCTTGGTTTCAAAATCCCAACGTTGACAGCAATGGCTTCGATGCTAGGAAGGATTTTTAAATGTTATTCTTTAACCATGTTCTCCCCGCTGCCCCTAGGTGGAGAAAACCCTGGGCATCGAGGCGGCCCGGTCCACCATCATCAACGAGATCCAGTACACCATGGTGAACCACGGCATGAGCATCGACCGGCGCCACGTCATGCTCCTGGCCGATCTCATGTCTTACAAGGTGAACACTTCCGCTCTCTCAACAGAGACACTCTTGCTTTGCCGGAGTTAGATAATGGGCGCTACGTTGGGACATAAGTCTCATTTGTTTGGGGTGGGACAGAGTAACACAACACAAGGGGCCACTTAAACACCCAAATGTATACTTCACAAAGTGTCACTTATTTTATTTGTATTCCAGATTTAGTAGGGATGGCGCTCAATTGGCACTCAATTGGCGGATCAGTTGTTTGTGATTGGCCACCCGTGGACTCGCCCCTGGTCTCAGCAGGTGTTTGTTGATGCGTTTAAAAGATGAGTCATGTTTTGACCGGCTAATGCATCTCTGTACCCAGGGGGAGATTCTGGGGATCACCAGGTTTGGATTGGCCAAAATGAAGGAGAGTGTCCTGATGTTGGCATCCTTTGAGAAAACGGCCGATCATCTTTTCGATGCTGCCTACTTTGGACAAAAGGACTCCGTTTGTGGTAATTTAAGTCTGTCTTTTAAATGCCGAAATTCACCTCTACTCTTCATTTTGACTAGAAATAAGTGCTAAAAGAAAACCTCTTATGTGTTGCTAGGTGTGTCCGAGTGCATCATTATGGGCATTCCCATGAACATCGGAACGGGGCTGTTCAAGCTCCTCCACAAGGCCGAGAAAGTCCCTACGCCGCCCAAGAGGCAACTGCTCTTCGACAACAAAGACTTCCACGTTCCTCTGATCACGTAGCATCACACCGAGGTCGCAGGGTCCGTCTTTATTCTTTTTTTTCCTTTTGTTTTATTTGGGTCAGTTTCCACTGTGATCTTTTTTTTCTCGTTTGCAGAAGAGGTTTGCTAGTATGCGTGGGCCGATGCCTTATAAAACCGATTTTTTTTCGCCAGTGATGCCTCTTGATCTATATGGACAATCTTTAGTTGAAAAAGCATTTTTATGACTTGCTTGGATGACTGTTTTTGCTAGTGCCAAACACTTGGCATGTTTTTTCGTTTTTTCATAATATAGGTGATGAATAGGAATATATATTCTTCGAGGCATAATTCACCTTGATGTGAACCAGCCCCAGTAAAATAACCAGTTGGGCCATTAATCAAGGTGGACGACAGTTTCCCTCCCCGGTTCCCTTTGAGGTGGATCTGTGCTGCTGTTAACCCTCTTTAATCTGAGGATGAAGGACGGTCCGACACCCACCCACCCACTCATGTAAATGTGTGGTGGTTAGTACCCTCCACCACGATGAGCTTCAGACTGCTAAGCCTTCTGCTTAGCACTTGATCATTCTGTACCATTAATGAGCGCTGGTTGGGATTTGACAAAATACACATTGGAAAAAATTAATAAAACTAAAGAATTTAGTTTTCATCCAATATTGTGCATTGGAGGGAGTTATTTTTGCTTGCACACTATACGTGTCAAAGTTTGGGTTTGAATTTTATTATTATCCATTGTATATATGTTCTCTGTAAATAAAATATTTAAAAAAATGTTCCACAGTTGTATTTTATTTTATTAACACAGTGAAATTGGTTTCCCAAAGGTGTCCCAAAGGATGCTGCGGAGGCCCCCTGGGCTCACCTGGTAGAAATAGAAAAATGGACGTGTAAATCCATGCGAACGGATTTGGTTTGTTCTCCACAGCAGAGAGTGGACCGGACCAGTCATACACACATCCATGCATTCCCCATGGATTCTGATTAACGAGATTAACACGTTAATTCAGAAAATAATTCTGCCCTGTTTTTCTGGATTAAATGAGATATCTCAAAATCCCAAGACAACCTCTCATTCCTACTTGAGGGTTCGGTGGGTTATACCCAGAGGGCCATCAAAGGAACCACAACTGATTTAATGAGCCATTCGCAGCTTCACTTCTCCAGCCGTGTGGACTTACACATGCATGGCTTCAACTTGGAGACAAATATGCTACTGGCAGGATCAACCATGATGGCCATAGACTCCTCTGTAATCTGTGTGTGTGTGTGTGTATATATATGTAGTGCTGTTGGAGGGTCAGGCTGATTAGCAGCAGCAGCCGTATCGTTACTCCAGGCAGGTGATCTTCTCACAGGATTTTGAGGTATCTCGTTAACATTTTTTTCTCTCCTGTCTTTTTTTAACCCTAACCCTAACCCTAACCCTATCTTGTCACATTTGACTGTACAGTTAAGTTTGCTTTACAATCATCTTAGAGACTTCTCATGTGCTATTGCCTCAGAGCTGCAGCATGATGTTTTCGGTCCAATGGAGGACCGAAACTGGCAAAAAAAATAAAATAAATAAATAAATGACTAAATATAAATATAAATAAATAAAGAACATAATACAGAAATAAATATATGAACACAATTAATTCATTTATTTCCCTAATTGTTCATTTGTTTTTCTATTTTTTTCCCTATTCATTTATTCCTGTATTTCTGTATTATTTCCCTATTTATTTATTTATTTATTTCTGTGTTCATTTATTTCCCTATTTATGTATTCCTGCATTTCTTCGTCCATATGTAAATGAGGGGGTGTGCCTTGATGCTGTCACCTAACCCATTGGTTAATCGATATGACGCTCCTTTCCGGTTATGTGTCATGTTGTAGTTCATCAAGGCGATCAGTCGCCTCTCGAAGGTTCTCTGAACCTGATTGGTCTGCGCCTCTTCTCCCGTGGGTTTGATTGCTAATTCCTGAGTGCTCAAGACACGCCCCTCATTTACATACGGAGGAAGAAATACAGGAATACATAAATAGGGAACTAAATGAATAGGGAAATAAATTATTAGAGAAATAAATAAATACAGAAATACAGAAATAAATGAATATGGAAATACATAAAAACATAAATAAATATGTATATAATACGATACATTAGGAAAAAAATATGAAAACAAATGAATACAAAAATAAATAAATTGTACTAATTTATTTATCTATTTCTGTGTATATTTATGTATTTTTAAATTAACTTGCACATTCATTTAATCATTGAGGCTTTTATTTCTACATTTATTTCTGTATTTCATTTATTCATTGAGTCATTCATTTATTTATTCATTTATGTTTTATTTTGGCAGTTTCTGTAATAATCAACTATAACATGCACTAATGCATAATAATCAACTATAACATGCACTCTGACACACACAAACAATTACCTTCATCCATCCACCTCCTTAACAAAGTTAAAAAAGTATTATTTGCTTATTTGTAGTCCACTTTTTAAAATGGAGGCAAACTTTAAGTGGGAGAAATGTGTTTCCAACCAGAATCACAGAAAACCACATCACTAGAACTTGATTAGTTGGTAATCACTATTTTAAGTGTGTGTTGAGGAAAAACAAGTTGAATTCAAAATTAGATTTTTTATTCATTTGGTTGTGACCTCCACAAAAGAAAATTGCAGAAAAATACAGAGGAGTTTGAAAGCAGCTCCATTCCCCCAGGGTCAAGTGATGTGACAACAACACTCCCATCACATATCCTTTTAGCAGAAAGATAAAGTCTAATACTTGTATAACGCGTCTGCAAATAAACCTTTTGGCTGTTAGGGTTGTCTTGTCTGCTGTCCCTTGACGATGTGCTGAGTCGACGTTAGGGCGGCAACGATAGGTTGACTAATTGATCGACCAATCTCCATTTTTTTTTTAATCGATTAATCATGTAGGTCATTTATCAAGTACAAATACCAAACATTTGATGCTTGATGTTTCAGAAATTCAAATGTTTGGTTCGTGGCACATCAAAAATGTATACTTAATTTTTTTCTTGGCTGCTTTTCAGTTAAAGCAGGCACATTTAAGACACCACTTAGGTTGCAGCCCTAGGCAATATCAATGTGTCCTGTCAATCAAACCCAAAGGTAAAAAAAAAACAGATAGCATGATGTAAACAACCTGTGAAGAGGATCCCCCCTTGGGTAAACTCTTCTGTGCTTTTCAAATGACCCACACATCAAAGATAACATTTTAATTAAACATTACATTCAGTTAGCCCCACACACACACACACAAATTATGATCCTTTAACAAAACGAGCAGAGGATAAGGCCTATTAAAGTGTGTATCCCCCACACCGTCCCTGCAGGCATAGCAGCACATATTCTGAAATATTGTCCTGTTTCATGCATTTTACAATGTTTGTGAGAATCGTGTGAGAAGACATATCTATCCCATACTCACAGATCACAATAGAAATACAGTTTTATAAATTGGACGCCTTCTCCTCAGAGTTAATGAGTCTGCAATACGTTAACAGTAGTGGGGTCTCCCTGGGCTGAACAACTCATTAAAACACAGATTCCCATGAATGCCACAGAAAACATTTAACCCTTCACCCTTCACTGTGTTTCTTGGTTGATTTTCTACTGTGCGTATGGAGAACGTTTCAAGTGATACGACAAACGATACACATTTGTATAAATAAACACACTTAAGTCACAGCTAAATCGTTTAGCCAGTTAATGCCGATGAATTATGCTGAATTGGTTCGAGTAGTCTTGCATATGTTTTTGCTCCGCTTACCGGAAAAACTGCCTGAACATGAGTTCTGGTCATTTTGAGGGCTTAGTACTGCGTTGCTGGTGAATTTCATGTCTCACATCCTAGCACTGGTGAATAAATTGCACAACAACCTTATGTGACACTATCAAAAATATATATCCCGCCGTTCCCGTCACGTCCATTTTCAGAACACAAAAAGGCTAATGAACACATTGTTGCCACTACTATCTGTACATGGGAACACATACAGTACATACTGTACATACTGAACACACTGCGGCCCATATGAGAAAGCTAAAAAACACGTTTCTGTTTGTAATCCTTAGTGACAGAAAGCAGAAAATGACCTTTGGGGGCCATGCGACGTATTACTCCGCCCTGCTCCCGCGCCACGCCCACTCAGAATGTCCTTCCAAACTGCGTGGGCCGTATCGATAACGGCAGGTTGACCCGACCTGTCCGAGCCCTGACCAATGTGACGGCCTAATGTGCGCCGAACCCATCTCGACGACGGGGGGGGGGGTGTCCTTCTCACTTCACCATGGTGGTGGTGGTGCTGCTGCCCGGCAGGTCCAACTGCGCGGTGGACGCCTTGTCCCCGATCACCCCCAGCAGGGAGCTGTCGCCGTGCGACATCGCCGACGGGCCCTGTTCCCCGGCGCCGCTGGCGCCGCCCTGGCTGCTCGGGTTCGCGGCGCCGTTGGCGGTCTTCAGGAAGGCCTCCCTCTTCAGGGGCCTGAAGTGAACGCTGAGGTTGACGGCCGGACCGCCGGCGACGGCGGCGACGGCGGCAACGCCGTGGATTCTGGCCTGCGCGTTGGGCTTGCGGAGGCAGTGGGACAGCGTGGCCACGCAGCTCTTCTTGAAGCTCTCGTTCATGAAGGCGTAGACGATGGGGTTGTTGAAGCTGTTGAAGAAGCCCACCGCCTGCACCACAGCGATGATCGTGTTGAGCGTCACCTCCTTGTACTTCTTCTCCAGGTCGTCTGGGGGACAACACACACAAACACACACACACACGGGTCCACAGATCACGAAACACGTTGGCCAAAAAGAGAAGGACTCTTGGAAATACAGTGAAGCCAAAATCTCTCGAGCCAGGGTGGAACATGTCGCTGTGATATCTCTTATTTATCTCTATTTAATAATCTAGAAGGCAGAATAAATGCACTGACAGAGACAACAGAGGTGATGTGCTAATCAAACACGACTACTGCAGACGGTGTGTATCGATGTAGCCATGTCTTAAGGGACATTTTAACCCAGTGCACAGTTCCCTCTTTGCTTGGGTTTTCGGTTCTTTTGTGCACTATCATTTAGTAATTTAGGAGACGGCTTTATCCTTTATCGCGGCTCACAGTGAATTCAGACGAAGGAGCTAGGAAGGGGTGAGGCATCTCGCTCAAGGCTAGTTGACCACCCTTAGCATATGCTGTCCTTCCCCATTTATCTTTTATTCCAGACAGTCCATTATTCCGTTGGTGTTTTTAGAGCAGGGCAGGGTCCAAGACTGTGGCTTTAATAAGATGGCTGCCACCAGCCAACGGCAGATCATACATATTAAAACAAGTGAGTTTTTGGCCCCTGCTTACTTACTGTATTCGAAGAGCATGTGGACCGTATGGAACGGAGCCCAGCAGACGGTAAACAGCAGCACGACAATCACCATCATCTTGACGGCTCGTTTCTTTTTCCTGTCAGCGAACGGAGAAAGAGATGAGAAGAGACTCGAGACAGGCGGCCCGGAGACGCAGATGAACAAACGTATGATGGGAACGTGTCAGATCGAGGAACTTCTTTGGTTTCCCGGTCGTTTATCTTTGAGCTGTCGGAGATTGACGCGGATCACAAATCCAAGAAAAAGAAGAAATGATGAAAAGGAAATGTTTCAATAAAAAATGAAAAACCATCAAGATGCAAGATAATAAAAAAAAAATACAAAAGGGTAGCAATCATTCTGTGTTTGTGTGTCCTGGCTCTTACTTTGATATTCTGCACTTAGTATTTCCGCACTTATCTCCTTTGTATTCTAGTAGTCGGTTAATTTAGCATATGCTTGAAACTCGTTCTTGTGAAATCCTTTCTCTACTGATTTCTCAACCGGCACTTTCTCCGAACAAATGTACTTATCGTAAATCGCTTTGGACAAAAGTGTCTGCTAAATGCCCTAAATGTAAACGTAAATACATGATGAAGTAAACGTTATTACCCACACAACCAGTGACGGTGGTTATTGCCTTCAGTATGGGGCTTGCGCATCACAATGACTGCTGCCATTTTGGGAGCATGGGAGCATTTCATGTTAGCTATTATGTTGGTAGTAATGGTTTTGTGGTCAGTGTGAAGTAATTAATCGTGACATGATTTGCCATTATGGGGAGACATTGTTGTTTGAAAATGCCACCGCTGTTCTCATGTGAGAAACGCTTCCTGATAATCAAGTTTTCTCTTGCCCTTTGGGGGGGGGCTGCGGTTCGGCGGGGGTGTCAAAATGTATGGCCTGTGAAGCCCTTCGAGACTGTAACTGTGATTA
>JAOPJI010000060.1:5368528-5379016 GCA_027122695.1 Merluccius productus
TTTCTTTCTTTCTTTCTTTCTTTCTTTCTTTCTTTCTTTCTTTCTTTCTTTCTTTCTTTCTTTCTTTCTTTCGTTCTCTCGTTCTCTCTTTCTTTCTTTCTTTCTTTCTTTCTTTCTTTCTTTCTTTCTTTCTTTCTTTCGTTCTTTCGTTCTTTCTTTCGTTCTTCCGTTCTCTCATTCTTTCGTTCTTTCGTTCTCTCATTCTTTCTTTCTTTGTTTCTTTCTTTCTTTGTTTCTTTGTTTCTTTGTTTCTTTCTTTCTTTCTACTTTCTTTTCTTTCTTTCTCTCTTTGTTTATTTCTCCTTAATTCTTTCTTTCTTTCTGCTTGCATACTTTCTTTCTTTCTTTCTTCACTTCACTCGCCCCGGCTTGATGAAACACATCCATCGCTCGGTGTGGTGTCGTTTCTTTCTTTTTTCATCTTTCTTTGTTTCTTTGTTTCTTTGTTTCTTTGTTTCTTTGTTTGTTTCTTTCTTTCTTTCTTTCTTTCTCTCGTTCTTTCTTTCTTTCTTTCTTTCTTTCTCTCTTTCATTCTTTCTTTCTTTCTTTCTTCCCTTCACCTATGCATTCTTTTTCATTTCTAGGTGATGGTGCGAGGCTGAGAATTCACGAATGGTGCGCACGGTGTTAATGAGGGCCTGATGGGAGGGACATTCCAGGCATACTCCTTATTCTCGGTGAAACAATGTGAATACATTTCACCATTTACACAAAAACAATCCGAATATTTTTAGATGTTCCCACTGACGCGCAATCCAGTGCAATTGATTATCTGTGAAACATAACGAACCCCATGGGAAACGGCAACGGCAAAGAATCATTGAAATGGTGGATGGTTCTGCCGGGATTATGTCAGCGTCCTCCTCACACATTTGTATTAGCTCACAGAAAGAAAGACGGATCTCACACCTTAAAGACACGAGAAGCGAGGTTTTGGTGAGGACAAAAGTTTGTGTCGCAGTGTGTTGTAACCTAAGAGGCCAGGGAGTATTTAAAGCCCATCTTCTCAGCACGATGTTGGAGCTTCATGTCAGAGGCCGCTGCCGAGGAACACATGACCGCTCCACATTCGGGGTTTGCATGCTTTGCTTTGCTTAGATATCTTTCGAGTTTTTTTTTATTGTTATGAATTACTGTGCTGATTTAGATCAAAGCTTTGGACCGGCTTAAGGATGTTTTTGCATTGTTTCAGTTTTATCCATATATTCTGCTTCATCATCATCTGTATTGATCACCATATTATATGCATTCATCTATTGGAAATATGCATGCAGACATGATCTAAAGGCTTATGCTGCATATGTTTGTTAAAGATCAGAATGACTATTTGCAGAACAGAATGACTAAATTATCCCAAATGTGTAAGACCCATCGTTCCTGAACCCCACTGTTACGTAACACAACAAACATTGGTGCATTCAAACTCTATGACTGAACTAATGCAGGCCGCTGCAGGGTGCAAGCAACATGTGCCGGCACCCCCCTTGGCTGAGATTGAGCAGAAATAGAGGGGGGACGCAAGCATCTTATGTTTCTGTGTGTGTGTCCGTGCAACCGTTAGCCTTGATAGTGGATCCAGAATGAATCCTATCTTCCTCAACAGCCCTTATCTCCTTACAGTGTCCTTCAGGGGCCGTATAAAGAGCCTGACCACCCTTCCAGGGTCCGCTTTTGCGCTTCCCCTTCCCCCCTCCCCCCCCCCCCAACACACACAGACATGCTGCCTGCTGTAGTGAAACTCTGCTGTGGGATCTCCTACCCACATCTGAGGACCGTGGCAGGTAAGAGAGAGCGAGAGAGAAGAACAAGGAGGAGAATGAGAGGTTGACAAGTAGAGAGAGGAAGGGGTTTAAATGAGAGCGGGATAGAGGGGGGAAGAGATCCAGAGATAGAGAGACAGAGAGAGAGAGAGAGATAGATCGCTTCCTCAGGTATGATATCGCTGGTTCATAACATCTCTATGTTTGAGCACATTGAAGCTGCTGCTGCTGTGGCTGTTTGATGAATAATGATGTCTTGTACGACACTTCATGGCGGCAAAACATTTGGTTTAATGGAGCATGATCACAAGAACAACAAGACACACTGGCAGCATTTACCAAGCATCTTCACAGAGACAAGGGTACATGATTCGTATCGGGAGACTTTCGCATCGTGTGAAGTAACATCAAAGGATTTTTACGTCTGATATGGACAAGGTTATACCATTTGTGATGTCATTATTAGGATTCATTTTTCCGCGATGCCATTTTTATGTCACCTTTTGTGCTCAAAAAACCTCTTGGTGGTTTTGTCATGCAGGTCTACAACGCACCGCCGTCACAGTGATTGGCCAAGAGATCGGTGTATACATACAACGCCTGGGCCAGATCCAACTGCCAGAGTGGATGAGCTACAAGGGCAGATGTTTAACAGGTACATCTTTTCATTTGAAGGTTGATTTCCAAAGGTTTGGTTTTGTCTCTTCCATTCTCACTGTTATTAGTGTGATATACATATATATACTGTATATATTTACATTTCAGAGGCCAAACTAGAAAACCCTAGGCAGGTATTGCTGAGAGAAGATGAGCTGCTCTTCATGCACCAAGGACAAGAAGCGACGCGGCAGGCCCTGGGAATCTTGAAGGACAAGGAGGGATGGACGACGGAGATTGCAGAGGTAGTCACCAATCTGTCTGATGTCTCCTGCCGTCGTCTTCTGACACGGGGCTTGCACATCGCGATGTCACATGTCGCAACGACCGCCTCCATTTTGCAAGCATAGAAGCGTTGGAGTGTTATATATTAGTCATTATGTTGACTGACCTGTCGCGGCACTGTTGTTTTAATCCAGGAGAACGGCGACGTGATCAGCAGCAAGGTGCTGCTGTCGGAGTCGGGGAAGGTGTTTAGGCTGGAGGCGGTGCTGGAGGCCAGCGCGGAGGAACTGTATGACATCTTGTTTGTGAGGGTGGAGGAGATGCACCGATGGAACCCCAGCATTCAACACATCAAGGTGAGACGGCGGCGGCGGTCGATGGTGAGGCGGCGTCAAGCAAGCCCTCGGAGGGTGGTTCAGGCGGTGTTTATATATAGTCCGAAGCTTGTCGAGCTCCTTTAGAAATGTGTGAGGTACCGTTCTTGTGAATGGTTCTCTTTGTGTGTTGCCATGGTGAGCTATGATGGAGAAAATGAAAAATGAAGAAAAAAATAAGCACACTGGACAATAATGACACGAGATCAAGTCCTGTTCGTTCAATCAGAAGATTAGAGTGTGTCACATGATTTGCATGATTACAGGTCATTATAGGCCTATTAAATGTATAAATGTGATATATTGAAATGCATACAACGATAGCATTTGTAGGTTTCATGTATCTGATCAAATTACACATTATATATGAATTCAATTTAAACATCTGGGATTATAGAGTCCCTCCCCTTCCGGTTGACCACCATGGGACCTTATTTCGGAAAAAATATGTACAGTAGTCAACGGCGAGAGACAAATATGTTTTTGACCCCGATTTGAATTGTGTATGAATTACACGTTTTAAAAGATGATTTTGCAAGTCAAGAAAGTTGCAGTTTGTCGTGAAACTGTAAGACTGTGAAAATATGGAATTAGAAAGACTACACACCCAAAAGTTGCGTCAGATTCAAAATCAGAATCAGTTTCAACATCCGCAGTTAGGGTTTCATATTAGGGTTAGGGTTTCCAATTAGGGTTAGGGTTTCCAATTAGGGTTTGGGTTTCCAATTAGGGTTAGGGTTTCCAATTAGGGTTAGGGTTTCCAATTAGGGTTTGGGTTTCCAATTAGGGTTTGGGTTTCCAATTAGGGTTAGGGTTTCCAATTAGGGTTTGGGTTTCCAATTAGGGTTTGGGTTTCCAATTAGGGTTTGGGTTTCTTGAATAACTTTTGTTCTGAAAGTCGTAGAGACTTGTTTGTTGGCTCTCTCCCCACAAATTCGGGGACGCCCATTCCAACGGAACCAAACAAGTTGTTTCTACGTCCTGTATCTCCGGAAAAGACCGGTGTGTTCAGCGTCCCCAAAAACCACCAGACATTGGTTCTGAGTCTTTCGGACCATCAGAAAAAAAGTTATTAAAGAAAACCTAATTACCACAAACCCTAATGGTAAACTATACAAAATTGATTGGGTTTGGTTGATGGTTCCAAGGTTTGGTTTTAGGGTTTGTGTTTCCTATTGGGGTTAGGGTTTAGGACCCGTCGGGTCTTGGCGGGTTGGGGCAGAGATCTCAAGGTCTAAGTGTCCATGGAAAAAAATGCCATCAGTGGCAGCCATGTGGCGTCGTCCCCTCAATAGGACCTCTGGTGTGTCGCAGGTGCTCAAGCGCATCGGACCGGAAACCATGGTGACGCACGAGGTGTCGGCGGAGACGGCGGGGAATCTGATTGGCCAACGGGACTTCCTGAGCGTCAGATACAGTTGCAAACACCAGTCCCGGATCTATGTGGGAGGAGCTCCGGCTCACCTGGAGGCCGTGCCGCCACAGAAGGGCTTTGTGAGGTAGGGGGCCACCTCTTGCCCTCTTGGACCCAAGCCATCTAACCATGACTCACTTGCAATGTCTTCAGTCCCATCACCAACAATCCCATCATATTGTTGTTCTATCTAGCAATATTACATTTCTACTTTTACTGATCGTTATTGGGATTAAATGCCAATTTGATTGGCTAGGGTGTTTTACCCCCCAGCCCAAACATTCTGGGTTCGAGTCCCTAATATCCACAGCCTTAACCCATAAGGTGTGCTCGATGCAAGATGCCTGAACCCCTATACCTGCTTATTCAAGACACGTATCTGATTTCACTGTCCAAGTTCCTTCGGACAAAGGCATCTGCCGAATAGTGCAATGTGTATATATATAAGTTAAAGCATCCTATCATTTATTTTGCCGACACTGTGATACTGACTGGCCATGTGTTTCCCCGGTGACAGAGCGGAGGATGGACCCAGCTGCTTCATCTTGGAGCCTCTGCCAAACAAGACCTCCAGCCGTCTAACGTGGCTCCTCAACATGGATGTGAAGGTCAGATTTTTCTTTGACGTAGAAATACAATTATCAGGCGTCTGAAAGAAATCAATGGCAGCACCCTAAGTATAAACCAGTAAAGAGGTTCTTCAAACCGAACAGGTTATCTTTCGGTTTCCAAAGAAGCAAGATTTAATACAGCAATGGTAGAAAATCATAGGATGTCTAGCCAAGGTTCTTAATTTGATTCCCAATTTCGGCAGTCTGTCATGAGCAAGATGCCCGACCCTCACCTGCTCATTCATGACGGACATTTTATGTAACTTTCTTTTTTTTTTAACCAAAAGTTACTGACGTATATTCACACATTCATGTACCTCTCTCTGTATCTTCTTCTCAGGGATGGTTGCCAAAGTCGATAGTCAATCAGGCGTTGCCTCGAGCACAGCTGGAGTTCATCAGACAGCTCCGCAGGCGGCTCACCACCACTTAACAGGCCTGACATGGGTGTTTGTCTCCGTCTCTCCGGCCCTCGACACACACTCTCTTGGATGACACTTGTCACAAATGTAACAGACTTTCACGGTTTACAAATGGCTGATACAGTAGAGAGCACTACTGAGATTGCCGATGCTGTCAGAGTGTTAAATAAGTGGCATACAAGCGGCAGATCATAGGGAGGCTAATCCCTTTGCTGTTGGATGAGGAAATATGGTCTTCATAGGAATTTATGTTGTGTAAACCACATTAGGAAAATGTATTGCTGTTGTTGTTAATGTAATTTTCAGTATTTTCAAGTATTTTACTTTGTCTTTTGGAATAGAAATGACTGCTCTCGATGTTGCATATAAAATAAAAAAAGGAATACATATTTTTGATAACTCAATTTTCAAAATCTTTCAGAAATATATACAGTATCATGAGATTTCTTTCATAGTATGTTTGGTTTGAATGACCACATACACATACCCCAGAAAACAATACAATTAATGAATCCTTTTTTATGATTGCCATCTCAAATTAAATCTAAAACCTGGGATTCAGTCTTTGACCAACTAAAGTTATAAATAATTATAATAAATAATAATACATAATACCAATAAAACAATGAAGACATCGATTCTCTGGAATAAAGACACGAGACAACAAAGAGTTCCAAATTTGTTTAAACTTGTATTTAAATTTTTTTTTTTCTAGTTTCTTTACCATTTAAAAATTCAATAAATATTAACATTTAAAGCTTTCATTCATGTACGTATATACAAGAACTATACAATACACATTATAATGTTAAAAACTGCAATGCAGCAATACTGCAATACCAATTTGAACAAAAACCACCGCAACATCCACTTTCCGTCGACTTTCGCCATTTTGAATGCGCTTCCCAAATGCCAATATGCTTCCCGTTACATTGCCGGATGTTAAACTTTTTATTTCATATAACGCCGTGAAATTTACACTATATACAATATTATTTGAAAAATATATCAGTTACAAAAATTACTATATAGTATTTCATACTTATCTTTTATACTTATCTTTTTGAGCATATGTGGCTTCCAACAATGTAAAGGAAGAGCATGCTACAGTGGGCTTGGCTTGCAAATGGACACAATTCTCGACCAATGAGGATGGCCGGTTAGTTGGTTTTCGGGTAAAAAAGAACAACGAATGAGCACCAAGAACAGAGAGTTGTTGCAAGGCTCTCTATCAGGAGTGACGCAGGCCCCGCCCCATTCACAATACAATTTCAATAGTAGTTCTAATGCACTTGGAAAAAATGCTTAACATAACTGTACACGGACACAAACGGAAATGCTAGCGATGCAGTCGTCACATTTTTTGAAGCATGTTTTGTAGTCATTTTCGTTTACAGCACCTTCGTTTGAACAACTTCTGTGTTTTTTTTGTTTGTTTTCGTCTTCCATTTTCGTATTTGAAGCAGAGAGGGGCAGAGCAAATGCATTGAGATGGCTCTGCTGTTTTTGCTGAGGTAACCATTACTGGTTTAAGTCCACTGGCATGGAAACAAAAAAAAAAAAAAAAGAATAATAACAATAATAATAAAAAACCAAACAAAACAAAAACAAATTCGCAGCAATAGTGTGAACCCATCGGATGGCGTTGGAATGAGCTGATGAAGGACCGGGAGGAGTGTTCACGTCCACACGTCCCGCTAGCCGTTCACGTCTTCACGGACCGCCTGCTGTTCTGTGAGCCCGCTCCCACTCAGGTCCTCCTAAAGCGTCTCTTCTTGACCTGGCAGCGGCTGGGCCCACAGTACTGTCTGGGGGGGAGGAGGAGGAGGAGGAGGAGGAGGAGGGGGAGGAGGAGGAAGGGGAAGGGGAAGGGGAGGAGGAGGAGGAGGAGAGGGAGGTGGCTGTGGGCCGCGGCAGCCCTAGAGCAGGGAGAGGCCCGGGGTCTGTGTTCGTGTCGGTGGGGGGGTCTGGGGTCACTACCACAGTGGCTGCGAGGGATGAGGAGGAGTAGGAGGAAGCTTCGCGGGGGTCCTGATTGGGCTTGACGGTGAACGCGGGGCTGGCGGCAGCGGCGGCGGTGGTGGTGGTGAGTCCCTGGGCGGTAGAGCGAGGCCTTCTCCCGCTGGCCTTAGTGGTTTGTGGTGGGCTCTGGGAGGTGCTGAAGGAGCCCTGGGGAGCCTCGGCGGGGGAGGTCGTGCGGGGACGAGCGGTGGTGCGGGAGGGCTCCTGGGGGCCCAGCTCGGTGGGGAGGCCGTCCTTCTTGTTGCAGGACTCGCAGCACAGCTTGTTGTAGCCGGGGATGGAGCAGTAGCGCGCCAGCACCTCCATTTGACAGAAGATGGACTTGTCCCCCAGACACGGCTCGTCTGGAAACACACAAACATACGCTGGTCAGTTGGGGAGCAACGCACGGCCCTCAGATACCAGGGTTAGGGGTCCGATTACTGGGGGGGCAGCCATGTATGTATGCACTCATGCACTCAAATCGGCCATCATACTTCTTTGGGAAAAGAAGTTTGGCACTTGTGTGTGTGTGTGTGTGTGTGTGTGGTTAGTTATTAAAGATGGGTGGGCATGATTTATTTAGATCTAATATGCGTGCGGTCTCTAGTCTTAATTACTAGAACGTACGTGAGTATAAAACAAGTTCATCTGCAATCGACCTCTCGTCGAACCAAAATAAAATAACGTGTTATTCAACTGTTTGAAGTACGCTGCCCGCTTAAGACACTTTGGGTTTGGATAGAAGATTCAGTTCCTTTGGAATATGTCATTTCTGTGAAGAAATCTATCTGAAGTACATACTATATTCTTTAACGTTCTACAATATCACAATATCATACTAAAAGGACCATAACTAAATGTATTTTTATAGTTATTTTATGATATCCTCCGACAACAAAACTACAATCTTCTGCGCTAAGTGACTGGTGGAACAACGTGTAAGTAGCCTCACTGGAGGACAGTTTGTGGACGGGGTTTTCTGAAGCTCTCTGGTACACGCTGTCGTCCTTCCCAGACGAGTTCACCGCTGTGTCAAAGTCAAGGGGCGAAGGCGACGACCGTCCTGTAGCGTTCAGAACAGGAGAGAGAGAGAGAGAGCGCGAGAGCGAGAGAGAGAGAGAGAGAGAGAGAGAGGGGATACAATGTACAGCGCACCATTCATGGGAGATATAAACACATTCACATAATTCATTATATTTATACAATATATACATTGTATTGTATTGTAGGCCTAGTCTTCCTGTGTACAAAGACCATAAGGTATTGCATGTAATTCACATAATTAACAGGGATACTCGGAGCACAACCCTATTGATGAAATGCTAATGTCTCTAATATATGATATTATTAACAACAATAACACGATAATAAGGTGGCTTTTACCACCCCACTGTTAGGACACTTACAATTATCATAGAAAGATGTGACTCATATCATCTATTATGTCTTGTATTATATAAACTACTCACTCAAATATAATTATATAGTTCAGTCAGACCACTTTCATTGAAAGCAAACATTTATTATTAACCAGGGCAACATGATATTCACATTAAGTCAATTTTTGCATAAAGCTCAAAATCACAGGCCATTATGTGACACCGAAAACATGCACCAGGGATGGTTAGGAGTGCAGGGTTATAGAATAGTATAACGTACATAACAACTTAAAAGGTTAACATATAGTGAGCAATGCATGACTGACAACATGGTGGAACCGGGGAGGTGCCGGGGTTTGCGAGCTGGAGCTATGCAACGAGCAGCGGTCACAAGGAGAAAGCGTAGTGCGTTGCTTTTAAACACAATGCAAGTGAGTGCGTAGCTTCTTAGTGTGTGGGCTGGGGGTTACCGACTGCAGTTTCCTGCAAAGATGTGAATGGTTGTATGTTAATGTATATACAATCATGGAGCCATGACAGCTTGGTTTTCCCGTACTTGACCAAGTTAATCAACTTCACAAATCGCTGAGCCGTCAGCTGATTTCTGTTGACTATGAGCGACATCGTCCAGTTTCGGATGACGAAGTAGCGTGTTAGTAGTATTAATCAATAAGTGGTATTAATTAAGTCATGAGCGCCGAGCCACCACTGCGGCGGCTGCCTGAACCAACGCAAAAGGTTAATTTTACAGTTGCAATTAAATCGCAACATTGTAAATTAACGTTTTAAATTCATACCAACATGTCAAAACACTTCATGACTTGAATTGATTAATGCGACTTATTAGAAATAGCTGGACTCAGTGGCAGCCACCTCAGAAAAGTTCTCTCTCTCTCTCTCCCTCTTTCTCTCTCCACATCCTTCTCCCTCTCTCTCTCCTTCTCCACATCCCTATCTCTGCCGTTCTCTCGCTCTCGCTCTCGCTCTCCCCCCCCTCCCCGTCTCTCTCTCTATATATCTCTCCCTCTCTCCCTCTCTCCCTCACGCTCTCCCCCTTTCACTCTCTGTATCTCTCTATCTCTCTCCGGCTCCACATCCCTCTGTCTCCTCCCCCCCCTCCTCCTCTCTCCCTCTCCACATCTCTCCAAATCTCCCTCTCTCACCTCATCCTCATGTTGTCATTAGGGGTGTCAAGATTTGAAATGAGATCGATCGAAATTACCTTTTCGATTTCGCTCATCGAAAGCAGGATCGACGATTGAAAAAAATAATATCATATAATAAATCATTCAAATGTTACTGTATAACCTTATGGTACATTCCTGAAGAAATAAAGTGGTTATATCACACATACCATGTAGCTTATAAAACCAATGATCTGTTAGGGTTAGGGTTACCGGTCAAGACCCGATAGCGCCCCGTGTCTTACCAGGACAGGGGCTCAGGGTGCAGATGAGGATGGTGTCTGGTCTGGCTGCATCACAGTGGCTGACGGTGTTGTCGCTGGCCTTGCACACCACCTGCCTCTGCTGAATGCCCTCGCCGCAGCTCACCGAACACTGGGCGGGGCGAGAGAGAGAGAGAGAGAGAGAGAGAGAGAGAGAGAGAGAGAGAGAGAGAGAGAGAGAGAGAGAGAGAGAGA
>JAOPJI010000060.1:5420749-5435335 GCA_027122695.1 Merluccius productus
TTTCTTTTGCGGTGGTGGTGGAGGTGGTGGTGGGTTCTCCTTCATATTCTCCCATTATACACTCCCCCCCCCCCCCCCAAAAATCAAGTGAAAACCCCCCCCACACACACACACACAAAAAAGTCCTAATCCTCTTTTTAACATTTCACGTCTCCACATCAAAAAGTCAATTACAGGTCGTGTCTTTTGATCTGCGTAAGCTCTTTATTACTTTATATTGAGCATGTTCTGATTTCAGGCCTCCATAAGAGCCGGCCCGCTGTCCCCCCCTCCACAGATCGGACATTGTTCGCTGCTCTTAAAGCCGCTCCGCTCTCTCCAGAGCCTTGGCATTGGCACAAGGTAAAGAAGCCGCGGTGGAGCGATTATGATTGGATGCCCAGCAGTGCATAACGGGGGAAAAGAGATGATGGATAAGGGGGGGGAGGGAGGGGAGGCGAGGGAAGCAGGCAGAGGAGGGACGAGGTAATTATTTGGCTCCATGTTATCTAAAAAGGAGAGTGGACTGGATAACGCGTAACAATACAGAACAGAGCACTCCTTCCTCCTCCTCCTCCTCCTCTGCTACAACACAGTAATTCAAAGAACAAAAAAAAAGTCTGTGTCGTCGTCGGTAAGAAATCAAAAAGGTAACAATCGACATGAGCAGCTGTTGAATCTCTTGCAAGATTTATTTACCAAATGACAAAGTAAGCAAACCAATATATCAAAAAAAAAAGAAAAAAAAAGGATAACACCTACTACTAAAGAAGGCTACAATGAGAAGGATTACATTACTAACATTTTACCTGGAAGGCATACATCTTGGACTCGTTTGATTTAGGGACATGGTCTAACTTATATCATAGCATTAGGGAAGAATAGCCTTATGGAGTGTGTTGTGAAAAATACTATTCAATTTCTGTAAGCCGCACATCACAATTCGACTCGCTAGCCGAGCGGTAATACAGTGTTTGCTTACAAATGGAGTATCGGAGTTTCCGTCTCAATTCAGGTGGGACACCTGCAAGATAAACACGCTGCAAAAGACACCGCGGAGACACTTCAGACATGGAATGAGCAACAAGCAAAACCAAAATATGACATTAAGAACAGGGCACGAGTGGAAAAGACATGAGTAAGTGGACACCGTGTAAAACAACCTGGCGCTCGTCGTGTTAAGACTTAGGAAGAGAACAGCCAAACCCGGGTAGGCTGGCAACCCAGCCAGAACCCGGTGACCCCGGCGTTGACTCATACGGCTTTGTCCGATTCCATGAATGCTAATGATAAATACTGCGGTTCTTCAAGGGGATAATTATCCGTCCACCAATTGATAGCGAGCATGCCTTATCCCGGGCTACACTGAGTGTGCAGGTTTTGGCCGTTTCCAACCGTACATTTTACAGTTCAAGACACATCATTTGATTCCCCTGGTGATGTCACAACAGCTCTAACCGGTTTCTGGCAGGGGTCCTGGAGTCTCTTAAGACAGGCGATGATTAAAGCCCGACCGCGCGCTCGCGACCACGCAAGAGATGGCCCCCGCCGGCCAAGTCACATGGTTCCCCTGAAGCATTAAATTAAAGTTAATTAAAGCACCCAATCCCAGCCTTCTTTTTAATATCACATAAATTGGGTGTACATAAGATTACTGAAATGAAATACGCTTATGGGCAATGCATCGAGTGTGAAGAAGCCCCTTAATAAAAGTGATGAGGGGGAAAGAAAGTGGAGAACTCCCATGTCATGTTATCATGGAATAAACCCCTTTTTATGAACATGCACCCTGATCAACGTATTGGAAATAAGACATTAGACGTGAGGCTGACAGCATTCATTTTGACAGAAGAAAATCTAAAATTCACAATATTCTGCAATTGTTGGACGCCATTACTCAAGTGGCCCTGAAATGGTTTACCAAACCCCAAAACATAACTCACACAACAGAAATAAACCCCACCAAGTGGAACAGCAAATCAGAAGATAAAACGGACCGGGTAAGTAGCAAGTATCTAGTTTCCTCAACGCTGATTGGTTGCCGTCTCTGCCCAACCGCAGCAACTTTCGCCTAAGAGCTTTGGCAGCACAGATCAAGATAGGAGGACTTCGATGTTAGCCTAGATACGCCCTCAAACCATCGTGAGATTATATTGTCTCTTCAAACCCTGAGAGCGCTCTTTGGAGAAGGAGTCCCATGTTGGAGTCGGACTAGATGCCCGTCATTTTACGTTTTGTTTTCCGACTTCGTATCGTCTAACGGGTTTGCTTTGCTGTTGTGTTGTGTGTGTGTGTAGACCGCGTGGCCCTTCAGGGCCACCGTAATTTCAAGGAATGAACATGATTTAAAAGAAGATAAAACTAGTTAATGATTCTAGGGAGATAAATGTTGTCGGGTAGACATAAAACCCGTTGCAGACGGGTATAAGCACAGCATTCAACTGTCTCATTAAAACTCAACAGTTTGCCATCAGAACCGCATCTTCGAGAATATAAAAAGATTAGTCGAGAAAACTACCACATACTTCATTTTAGGTTGAGGTTTTCAACATTTCTTTTCCAAAAAAGTATTTTTTTTATAAATATTAGTACATTAAAATGATGCGTTTAAAAAAGAGAGCAACGTATCAACTTACAGTAGTGAAATCCTTTCGCTAAGACTTCAAAAATACAGCTTGCATCGTAAGACAAACAGGTTATCATGGTGAAAAAACAAAACAAATCAAACTTATCTCCGCCGATCAAAAGAATCCTACAAATATATACAATACAGGAGTAAATATAGAAAAAAAACAAAAGACAGTTAAAATGTTTTTGTCATTTTTTTTCTCCTTTGAAAGAAAAAGCACAGTATGATTTGGGCGAGTTCACAGTGACCGCCGCTCAGATGAACTCCCCGCGGAAAGGAAGTGATTGGACACTCTGCAGTTGCCAGCGGCAGCGCAGGCGGCCCAGTGGCCCGTCCCTGGGGTTGTCGAACTCGGAGAAACACAGCTGGTTGAGGATGTCGTAAACCCCGGCTCTGGCCGCCACCTACCATGGGAGGAGGGGGGGGGGGAGAAGGAGGAGGAGGAGGAGGAGGAGAAGCACAGGGGGAAACGTGAATGAACCGACAGCAGCGGCAGCAGCAGCACAACTAGGTCACGTACGAACAACTTCATTCGTCCCCTCGGACACAGTTTGTAAACCACCCCCTGCGTTTCCGCCCCGGCGACACGTCACATGCTCACGTGTACTCTGACCCCATTTTAAACCTTTTTTTTCCCTGCTCTTTTGTGCATGTGCGTGGGGGGTGGGGTGGGGGGGGGGGGTGAAACGAACAAAAGATCAGCACATAGATACAGGAAGCGGGTAGGTACAGATCGTCTTCTCTCCCGGCGCGTCGTTGTCCGGGCTGAGTTTTTACTGCATGAGTAAGGTTGAGTACACAGCTGTGTGAGGAGCAACCCCTGCAACCTCAGCCTCGGCGTTAGCGTTGGAGCTCCCTGAGGTCACCGCTGAGTCACGGTCCATTACAGGCTCCGTCTGCAGGCACGGGACCGGTCGGGGAAGCAAAAGGCACCGCGGACCACCAAAGACATCTGGCCCGGCCCGGTCCAAACTATACACTGGACGAACCCCCGCAACAAAACGTCTGAGATTATATACTCCATTAAAAAGGGCTACAGCTTGGCCGGTTTACACTGCTGCTGCCGACGACGAACGCGCCAGTGGGAAGGTCAGCGCTGTGTGTTTTAAGTTCCTTGTGAAAGGAAAACCCCAAAAAAGGCAAAACAAAAGAGGTTGAGCCGGCCACCGCAAGACCTTTACTTAGGTTTCAGTGTCTTGTTTATTTTTATTGAACCGTTTTATCATTGAGGCCGAAATCACTTTTGCAAGAGAACCCTGAAACTTTTTGCATTTTACTTCTATGGGTTTATTCAATTCATAATATAATAAAATGAAATACAAATTGAGAGCCTTGTTTGAGATATGAAAAATATTCACATGCCTTTTAATGTGGGTGGAACGTTGTTTTTTTGCTTAACTGCACTCCACACGGTAAGGTAATTGGATATTTCTAGATGAGTCACTCCAAACAGCTGGCCTGGTTTTCTGTTTACACTGACTTAGTCACGTAAACCGTATGTCGCCGCGGAGCGATGCAACGAGCGCTAAATCCACCCTGGTTGGATTTAAGGGTTAGCCCTGGACGGCTATCCTTAGACAAACGTTAGAGAAGGTTACGTTTACTTCCTAGGTTAAGAGATCTGTCGCGCCACGTTCGACTGTCATCCATCTCGGCTATCGTGGGGATATAGCGAGCTAGCGGACACCGCGGCTAACCAAGTAGGGTCGCGGAGGTTGCCTTAGTCTGGATAGACACTCCTGGTAACCTGGTGCAAGTGTGGCTGCGCATTATCTTCCCCGCCGCCGACCAACCTTTGCAGCACAGAAGGTCGGGCCCCGGCCCAGACGGAGCACAGGAATGTGGAAGAGGAAGAGGACACATGCAGGATGTTACATAATGTATAAATGAATAATGGAATGTATAACGTATGGCCTGAATGTATAAAATACATTTCATTACCCCCCGAGAAATGAAGTACTGAAGTAAATTCAAGAGTCAAGGTTTTGCGAGAATACATCGAGCCGGGAGTGCTCAAGTTTCGCTGAGTGCATTCTGAAGAAAGAAAAAAAAAATGATAATAATCCCCAGATGATGAATGGCGCAAAACGATATGGAAATGATCCCCCGTCTCAACGCTCGTTATGCTAACTAGCCAGCCTGGAGAAATCAGAAATCAAGGGAGGGCATCATTTAATGTCTTCTGTCCCTGGGGCGCTCCGAGCTGTATGGCACGGTACGTTACAAGCGCTACTCCAACACACATCTTCCGAGCAAACCTCTGTTGTTCATGTCGCCTGGGAGAGAGAACATTTGTGGTAAGTGATTGAATTTGGCAATTATATCTCCTTCGTGTGACACATCGTGTGAATATGTGACGTGGGAAGAAACTTTGGCAACTAGTTGGCAACCGTTGCCAAGGTGCATTACATAGGCAGCGGCTACCGGGCGAAACTTTGGTGGAGCTTGACGGCGCAGCAGTTGGATTTTTTGGCAGTTTTAAGAATGAGAGAGTACAGGATAGACTGATCACTGCCTCTCTCTGTCTCTGTCTCTCTCCCTCTCTCTCCCTCTCTCTCCCTCTCTCTCCCTCTCTCTCCCTCTCAGTTGAAGGACCTGGCCGCTGCCTCACCTTCGTCAACCCCAGTGTAAAATACATTAAGGCGGCTGCACAGACAGGCCATTCTTTAAAACCCCTACAACAACAACACATGAGAAGGAACTAAAACAACAATCTCGGCAATCGGAGCACGGGTCTGTATTCAGTGTGTGTGTACTCTTGGATGTGTGGCCAAACAGAAGTCGTTTCTCAACATTACTGTAAGGAGACGGTGTGTCTTGGCCTATCGGATGACAAACTAATGGCTGATAGTTAGCAGAGCTGGCAGATGTGGCAGAACCTTTCGTTCCATATGGAGGGGGACGGACGGACACACGCACGCCAGGGTGCCTTTAATGGTGGTCGGACGCCGAGAGCCTTCTCCCGCAGCCCGCTATCTCAAAAGGCCCCCACATACCGAGGCTCCACAGGGGGACAGGGGGGCCCTCTGTGCCGGAGGATCAAAACAGCTGGAGTGACTGATAGGGTAGCTCTTCTGAAGGCATCCGAGGCATGCGCCGCGCACAGGACGCCCCATTGTACCGAAGGCACCCGCGTGGTGGCCGGGTTTGAAAGAAAAAAAAAAAAGTAAAACGCTTCCTTTGATGCCGTTTATTTATCTATGTATTTATTTATTTATTTATTTTGGCACCGATCGGGTCATGCATAAACTGATCGCGCCGGGAACAATATTTAAAGTTCATTCGACACTCGGGAGGGGGGGAATGCGATGTTTATTTGTTGACGATGCAAACAATGCTTTTAATTAGGAGGGACACTGTTTGTGCGCTACGCGGCACGTTGCCAGCCGACAAACATAACCGACAGACTTCTGGCTGCCAACACACACACACCCCTTCGCCGCTATAATTGATCAATAATGAACCCATCGAGGTCAGCACACGATTCAGCCAGGACACGGTTTAGGAAACAACATGAGTGTACTACAATAGTTGCCCTAATGAACTCAACCAAACCACCGAAGGCGAAGCCCGCTCCCGTGTTACGCAATTCATTGTTAAATGTTCTTCAGGCTTTTAAATGTCAAAAAATACAAATAGGTCAAACAAATAGGTGAATAGATTGACCAGGCTTGATTCAAATAGGTTTTAGACCGAAAGATACTTTGGGCATCCTCTGCGTGCCAGAAGGTTGTTTTTTTTCTCACGGCATAACTGTGCCATTAGGATCACTCCGATGCACCGCATATATTCTCACCCTTACCCATTCATAACAGGAAGAATGTTGACCGAGATAAGACCGCATATCTCCGCCGCAAATGTTATCACAGCAAGCCGTCCAAATCTATTTTGGGATCCTGTGTTTTGTCATTTGGTTTTTTCCGCCCGGGTAGGAACAAAGAAGGAGGAGATAGTCGTTGCTGACATCTCCGGTGGACGCTGGGCGGCCGCGGCGGTTCTTCCGGCACGCGGAGCGCATGTGGCGGAGATGGCACACACCAAAATACACTGACGTGTCGGACACCACTATCTTTGTTTTTCCCCGCGTTGATATTTCTAGCATGCATGCATGCACACGGACTTTAGATGAACTACAGGCTACAAAAAAAACAACCGTATGAATTGTGTACATTATATTCGGTTCAGCGTACTATTTTATGTCAATAAAATTTGGAGAATTCATGGCTTTTTTTTTGTCTCTCCTGGGGCCTAAATGGGCCATTATTGTTGACTAGACAAGACGGTAGACCATTGCAAGTAAACAACTTTTGTGCTAATTGAAACGTACCATTGTAACGCAAGAAGGCTGTCTTTCCGCTCTGTGGCAGAATTTGTTCCCAGATCACAGGCAAAATTCGACTGGCTGGAACAAACACTTTTAATAACATTATGCCATTGAACTTGGCATTAATGAGAACCATAACAATAAGTCACTTTGGGGGATTGGGGTGGGGGGGGTGGGGATACTCATTTGTTTGGAATGCACGTAAAACGCTTTAAACTAGGGGCACAGCTGGCCGAACAATCAATGCACCAACAAAAACACAGTGCCTAGACGTTATGAAGTCCAATGTGTGAAGAACCAGGCCACAATAGAACTAGAATAAGCTCGTAAATTCCTCGGGGGAAGTCCACATGAAACTCTGGTAACTGTTAACAGTGCACATAACAGGAGAGGTACACGTAGGAGGCGAAAAAAAACAAAACCTGTGCACTTCTCTCAAGACTCATTTTTCACCCCACACATCTTTCGGCAGCTGTGAGTGTAATGCAATTGACATATGTTGCACCGTGGGTAATCAAAGATTTGTTCCCTTCCCCTGTGCTGAACAAAACTGGAGGAACCGGACAACCACACACTAGAATGAAACTGTAAAAAAAAATATCTTCATTTCTTAATCTCCTTTATTGCCAGCAGGCAAGACTATCCCGTTTAGTAATATGTAATAGAGCACACTGGCCAGTCCACAATGGGCAAGCCTGCTTAATTAAGCCGTTATCAGCTAAATGGAAAACCTGATGAGATTCAGAGATCAGGACAAAGGTGATGTGGGAGGTTGCATACTAAGCAATGTACAATGTGAGAAGAATGGGTCAAGACCCTCAAATTCAATTCATCCATGGTGTAAATGAGTTCCTTGACCTAAAATTCCATTAAACTTGTGCTTTCTCTGCGATTTTTCACTGTTGCACTTTTACTGTCGTTCAGAAAGTACAATTTTGCATAATAACAATAAAAACCCATCCCTCGTCGCTTCAAACCCCTTCTGCCCAAGGTTTTCTTCACAGACCAAACGGACAGCATTGTTGATCTGAGTCGTGGGTGAATGGTTTTTATTCTCATAATATCCAATGACATCTGGTGCGGGAGCCTAACTCAATAAAAACTGGAGAGGTGTGCCTCTGCATTTCATTTTCACGGATTCTGAGAAAACACCAAGACACTGCGTTCTGGGGTTAATGGGGGCACCTCACAGTTCCCGGTAAACTTGCACAATTCAGTTGTTTACTCACTTAAAGATTTTGATATATTTGACTTGTTTTCTACCTTGTTTGGGACATTTTTGGAAGCACTTTAAACCGATCCAGATTTAGAGTTATTTATATTCGATTTTCTTTATACTTCAGTCAATTTCCACCCTTTATTTCTGCATACTTTCCTCTAAATATAGTGGTTGATCAGGAGTACAAAGAGAGTTTCAAAGGACCCCTATTTTTACCACCAGGTGTGATTTACCCTGTGGTGTACACCCCTATTTACCACTAGCTGCGAGTTTGAGTGAGTGTGATTAGCTATTACAAGCTATTAGTCAGCTATTCAAAATTGTCATGTGACTAACCTCTCGTCCAGTTGGTACAGTCCACTGGGTAGCCTAGTAGACTGATATAGTCATCGGACATCTGGGTGGACACTCCCTCAAAATTCTGATGTCACTACAATTTCGAAACGGCTTGTAATGGTTAATCACACTCAAACCTGGTGGTAAAATAGGGGCCCTTTAAAGCAGCAGTGCTGAGCGGTTGGGACAGGGTCCGAAAGCTCACCTGTTCCATCCAGAGGGTGAAGGAGCGCTGCCACGAGTCTTTCTTCTCCAGGTGCAGGTAGGTGTTGAAGAGGATGAGGTACATGTAGCGCTCCAGATACTGCAGGCTCTTCAGCAGTAGCTGCTCAGACTCCTTCTCCCCCTTCGCACTTTTGATCTGCCCCACCACCAAAAAAGGAACAAAAAGATTCAATTTGTGAGAAAAACATTGTTTATATTTTCTTATTTCTTTTTCTTAAGCTAACTGTTGGGAATAAATAGACGTACAGAAACATTACAGCACTGCAGCACAAATACAATGACACCTTTCATAAAAGGCCCACTCAAGCCTACATTAATTGTGCCCTAGAGCTCCCGTCTAGCTGCTCCACAGTACACAAATGAACAAATGATGCTTCACACACACGCACACACAATACCTGTTAAATGAAACACATTCATTAATTAGTTGAATGTAATCCTTGAGGGTGGTGTCAATTATGTGGCATACCTAAACAACCTGGTTTGACGAAGGCTGTAGGCGTCGTTCGAGAAATGATACACACCGAGTTAGATACACACTTACTTGTTATTCTTACATATACACATTATTCAATGTCATACTTCTCAAAGTACGTGTTTATTCATTTTCACTTATTCACCTAGCAGCCATATTGGTCAGTTGGGTCGGGAAACCTTCTAGCACCTTGAGAAAACCATTACAACTCAATGCATTACTTTTAGTTCTGCAGTCCATTCCCAACCCAGGTAGGCTGTAGAATGCATTTTGAGATTTCATGGTTTCCCCAAAGGTTCAAGGTTTACCCAACCACAACTAACATATATGGCCTACATATAATTATTGCACAGAAGTGGGGGTCAGTGGGGTGTATCTCAGGAGTCACGTCATGAATCTGACATTGTAAATATAGCGTTTGGTGATGTATGGCGTATGTGGAGTGTGTGTGGTTGATAGCTGGTTTAAGCAGCCTCACCTGGCCCGAGTCAGACTGATTAGACTCTGGGCCAGGTGAGGCTGCTTAAACCAGCTATCAACCACACACACTCCACGGGGTACAAAGTGGTAATTGAACCGAACTAAATTGTGAGGCCTTGAGGAGAAACATTGCAAAACTGGTCACGGTTGACAGGCTCCCACCCAAAAAGAACTGATTTCAAATTCATGGTTTTTACTATATTACTTGCGCTTGAGGAGAACGCATATTCAAACATTGGCTGCTCACACAAACAAACAAAAGTTTTCGCTCCTCCTACAGTATTGTTTGCTCTCACCTTGAAATTAATAACAAAGCTGCATAGCAATTTTCATCCAATACAAGTCACCTGTGCTACACACAATGGGACACGGCTGCTTCCACCAGTGGAGAAAAGTAACTTTCAAGAACCTTTGCAGTTTCAAAACAAGCTTTGAATATCACCAAAATTGTTTGAGCAAAGGCCATGTTATGTTAATAATTATTGCATTATTGCAGGACCCTGACACAAAGCAGAGGGGTCTTGACATTATCCCTTAATCAATAGCTATACCTACAACAACCCTTTGGCTATTCATGGATCATATTATTGCTATTCACTCGATTTTTAAATAACAATATCTATATCGAGCAAATGAAGTGGGGGAGGGGGGGAAATGGACCAATAAAGGTCTTTAGAGGCACCTCCACACTGTGCCCATGTTTTTTTGTTCATTCGGATTAGATAATAAACCACAGAGTTTTTCAGCAAGCATCCTTCTGTCTATGTGGCCCTCAAGGGGCTACGTCTGCCTTGTATTAATATCCTTTTTGTTCTGCATTTCAAAAAATAAACCCTCCCTGCCCTTACCCTAGCGGTAAGTCTTTGAAGGGGGCGCACAGCTTGGGTTTTGATGACACTTTGCGACGTGGTGGTATCAGGGGGGAACGCCGGAGGAGAAGTTGAGGAGAGGAGCTATTGAGCCAGGTCCCTCGTGCCATCTCACACTGGAACCATAATGAAGCGAGAGCGAGAGAGATGAGACACTGCAGCCAATTGGGGCGGTGGAAGAAGAGGGGGTGGTATGGATATATTCCGAGACAGAGAAATGAACGTCTAAGCATGCCTCACCGAGTAGGTGGGCTGGCAGTCAGTAAGTAATTGGAAATGTGCACCATGATACGGCCATTCCAGAGTCTGGTGACGCAACAGAGAGGGAGAGCGGGCGAGAGAGAGAGACAGAGAGCCAGAGACTTCAACAAGGCAAAGAAAAGCAGCGCACATGGCTGTCTCTGGTCTCTCTGGGGGCACAGGGTGGAACAACGGAAGTGCACGGAGCCACATGCACAGTTAAGTTTCCCCCCAGTGCAAATGTGCTGGCCTGGCGCTGGAGATTGTTAAGGGGCAGGTGAGCACTGGTGAACCCTGCTCACCCGCTGAACACTGCACTCCCAGGGGCCTCTTACCAACATGCGCACGCTTTCAACTCATGCTGCCTGGAACTCCAGTGTCAATGCCTGGCAGCCATCTGTGCAAAGACCATGGCCAGACACCCAATTCGCAACAGAGACAGATGCGCGCACGAGCACACGTGCGCGCACGCATGCACGTACACACACACACAGACACACACACACACACACACACAAGACATGCGCTGTTGGGGTTGTTTGCAGAACCGCAGGATTCAAAACCATCCCAAACTCCAAAATACAACACAGTCGTAACAGTATTATGAGGTGGATTTATGTAACCGTTATCATTGAATACATAAAAAATAAGATTCCTGTTGATATACTACTCACTGTCCAGAAGAAACAGGGACATATACCTGGGGGGACAAACCTTGTGTGATGGCCTTGTTTGGCTAAAGCTCATTGAGTAAAAAATAATTCATTTGGTTCCATTGTAAGGGTGATGGACTTGAAAGTTTTGGATGCAATAGTTCCTCATCTGTTCTGTGTTATGTGTTATTGAGAATTTCTTAGTGATTGCTTCTCAACAAAAAACAACAAAACAAAAAATAAATACCACAATGGGAAGCATGCGGTAATCACGTGAAGGACATGGGTGTGTTTGCAACTTTAAAACCACATTTAAAGCGTGTTATATTGGATATGGGGCGGTTTTCGATTTGATATTGTTGAAAGAATTCTTCTGAGGCCTTAAAGGCTAACTTTGGGATTTTTCAACCTGGACCCTATTTTCCCATCATTTTGGGTCTCAGTGACTAATGTGGACAACATTTCTAGAAATTGGTCCAGTATTGAGTGAGAGGGCTTCAGCCGTCAGCCATCGAACGGCAGCAATGTAAAGCAATGTGGCAAGGCACCCCGTCAATATCACCTTTCAGAAGAACCAAGAAATTATGGATGTCGAGAGAGCCAAGTCTTGTGTGAACCTATATCACAATCACTACATAACAGAAGAGTGACAAAATAAATAAATAAAATAGAAATACTATTATCAATACGGCAACGTACAGACAACAAAGACAAACCACATACATTAACTAATGAAAACATTGAAAACATTAAAAACATAACCACAATGTGGCCAAAGCGACCAATAATAGATAAACAGTAAAGTGTGAGTGGATCAGCAAATACAATCGGGTATAAACAGTAGGTATAACCGGTGACAGCTTCCGTGATAACGGAAGAGCATTCCATCTCAAAGTAAGAAGACTGCGCATGGTTTAACATACCAAGTGATGAAATGGCGGATCTAATATCAACAGGTCAATTATTCCAATCTGCTGGGGCTTTAAACATAAAAGCTCTTTTAACCAATCAGAAGTATACATTGAGAGGCAAGTTTCTTACGAACACTGCGTGTAAACAGTTTCAAGATCGATGTAAAAACATTGATTCAAAGTTGACTTTACACAAGACATGATCAATGTGTGATTTGAATGACAGTTCGATATCGAGCCATACACTAAGATACTAAATATGATCCACTTTATGAATTTCAGAATCCCACATCGTCTTATGGAGACGTCTGTCATGTCTAATGAGGTCTTTGGAGCTACACTTTCTACACCTTGCAGTCTCAGGCTCGAGGTGGGAGCAGTCACATGTATCCCATCATCAGCCGGTCTTGGAAAAACATTAGGAAAAAAGACCCTGGAATACCAAACCATGTAATAATCTACATCCATGGATTCTGGATCATTACTTTTGCTCAAAATCTTTTAACATGATATGATCTTACCGTGCTTTTGTCAGCACTTTAGGATAGTACTTCAAGAAGATGGCTTCTTTGTTTCTCTTTCTTTCTTTTGGTTATGAAAGTATGTACTTTTTTTGGCACCAATTAAACATTAATTTCATTTTCTTTGGAGAAAATCAAACATCCATTTGCATAAGATTCATCCTTTCCGTTTTGCATGATGATCAGGGAATACCCATCATCATAGCCACTAAATAACAGACTAGCCACTAACTGCAATTCCAAGTCGCTTTGTTTAAGGGGCTCCATCTGTAAATGAAGTTTGATACGTACGTTAAGAGTTACGTGTGAAGTACAAACTTGTTTTTCCAAAAAAGATCCCGCAAGGAGCCACAGACAGATCTTTCGCAAGCCAGTCTTTTAAATGCAGTCAGCCAAGCGTCGGGGGCCAGCCTCACCGCAAGCTAATAGGGTGGAGGGCCAAATCCTAAGACGTGCACACTATGGAGCGGTCTGTCTGTTTGACATATGGTGCCAATTACCAGCTGATGGGGTTGCCGAGGTAAAAAGGCCAATCCGAGTTCCCGGTGTTGGCCCCTCCCACCCAGGATCACACACAAGCAGCCATTCATCCGTCCGTGTGCAGGCAACCCTCCAGCACCCCAATCACTACTACACCCCGACCTGTCAACGGAGGACGGCCGGACGTGGCAAATGGTATTCGGTGATGTGACGCCCACCTATAGAGAGGCGGATCGATGAGCACGTACATACTCATACTCACATGCAGCTTTCCTTCCGTCCTTTACCGATTGCAAATCATTCCCATTTGGATACTTGTTCACCAATGCACGTTAAAATCTCTGAAGCCTCTTGATAATGAATATAGAGATTACAAGGGTGACATGGCATCTAAAGACAGAGCTGAACTTTTGCTGATCATTCCAGGATGTGAGAATTCTTCCAAGTGGACTGTTTTCCTCAGGATTCGCACCTCTACATTGTGGAGGCTAGTGCATATTGGCAGGAGATATGACTCTCAGTCACGGTGCAGAAGCCATCTCCAGCAGCATCACCTCGACCAGCGTTTCACGTTTTTCCGAGCAGAGTGCCACGAGAACAGGCAACAATGAAGCCCATGATGCCGCTTTTGTCCATTTCATTTCCTGTTTCCAGTAGCACAAGCAAGCAATCCTCAAGAACACCTTGTCCTTAGTGGCCGGCTCCTTTTAATAAAACCGGCTTTATTGCTTTATTTTAACTACAATGAAGGTTCATGTAGCACATTTTTATGGTATCACGAGGCACAGTGGCAGTTACCACACAGATGCCACTTCTCTTGACACTATACACACACAACAGGTGCATTTCATTTGAACAATGAGTACAACCATGAGTACAAATCAATTACAAATGATTTGCTTACATAAAATATATTTTCAGTAAATTGCAGCAAATTATTTCAGTGCTCACAGTATCACAACTATTGAGTGCAACAGCAATAGTAAACGTACAATTTCAGTTATATAATTTTCTTTTCCTTGCACAAAAAAAGTATTAAATGTAATTAGGGGTGGACGATATTGATTTTTTGACCGCGATATCGATACCGATAACTTTCTGCTCCTCAAGGGCGATACCGATATCGATAACCGATAATATATATAGTATTATTATAGTATTATTTTTTAAATGTATATTCCTGTAGTTTTGACCTAACCAGGTTTATCATGACATGAGCGTTACTACTATGAACAAAACAAAGCC
>JAOPJI010000060.1:5536081-5552784 GCA_027122695.1 Merluccius productus
CGCCCCCGTCCCTCTGTATCCACAAAGACCACTCACATCCAATGTGTTCATCCATCTAACTTTATTTCTTTTTGTATTCATTCGGGAGTAAAAACAAGGTGCGACAGTGAGCAAAGGCTTTCAGAAGGTTTTTCTTTTTCTTCCTTCCCTTATTTTTCTAGTTTCATTGCCGGTTTGAAAAATAAATACATACATACATAATGAAATACACGCAACGTAAACAACCAATAGGACACTATAATATTATAGACGGTGACGTATGAGGAGCTCTAATCAAACTTTGACAGCTCGATTATCTAAGGCTTTCACACTGAACAATCACCAACTAAGTGCAGGGGCGCCGTAAGGGGGGGGGGGGGCGCCCCTGACTAAGTGTGTGCTACGGGGTCAATGAAGCAAAACGTGCTAAAATACATTAAAACACAAAATAAATAAATATCCGTACACACACATCGTGTTTTTCCGAGTGACTACACGATAACTAGACATGGTGGTCAGAAGAAGGTACGTCGTATTTCTGCATAGTTTCTGCGTAAAGCATGTATGGGTGAAATGATGAGCCAGCGCTCAAAGCGTATACGCCTTCGCCGGGTCGGGTCGTAGAAGTGGAAGCGTTCGCTTGTGGTGCTCGAAATCTATTCGGGTTGCTACAGAAACGGCGATATCTCATCTAACTACGTACGCTAAGTCTCATTCTGCATTCTCCGTTCGAAACCGAGGTAAAAACAAACAAAGTTGGCTTTATGGCACATGAATCGTTTACATTTATTTTCTTTTTAGGATTATTAGAAACCCATGTTACCTCAGGAAGACGAGTTATGTGTGTTTGTGTGTGTGTGTGTGTGTGCGGGTGCGCCTGCGTGTGTGTGTGTGTGTGTGTGTGTGTGTGTGTCCACGTCAACGGTGTTTTATTAACCGGATATCGAGAGCATCCCGTGTTTCTTCAAGTAAAAGAGATGCCCATGGGTCGGGTAATTGGGTTTTTCCTGAATGTCGCCAGTTACATATATATCTATATAGATATATATCTATATTTGTATAGATATAAATATCTATATCTATATACAACCGGCCTGATGGCCTTGTGAAAGATGAGTCTTTAAACCTGCGGAAAAACAAAGACAAACGTGTCAACATCCTCACCGCTTAACCGCCGGGAGACGCACGAGACACTTTTTCATGTATTGGTTTAAGGACAGCACACATTAAAAACAACATTTCTGTAGATTTGCCAAGAGCCTGGGAAGGCCAGGCTCAGCGTACATCTGGGTGGACACACACACACTACCTTGTGTGACATCATCAGGGCAGATTTTCTGTAATATCTCGAACCGTCGAGGACACTCACCGAGCGGCGCGAGAGATAAAGAAGCATCAGCCGTTTATCGAGGCCGAGATCTCGGACAGCTTGGCGCAGCTCGGCGTGCGGGCCTTCTGTGCTCTTTGGTACAGGTCGTTGTCCCCGAAGTAGCGAGCGCGGTACAGCATCCCCTCTTCTGCGGGACGACACACACACACACACACACACACACACACACACACACACAGCGACGCTTTTACGAGAAGAACAGGCTTTCGCCGTACCATGCATCGAATCACTTTTTGCTTGGATTCAATTCAATGTAAATAACATGAAAAAAATGATGATAGTTTGGTAGTTACCCTGGATACCCTGGGTGTGTGTCTGCACAAACGTTTTTAAAAGCAAAAAGCGATTTATTCTTTATTCATCTGACTGCCGTTACTTTTAACACACACAAACACAATCTTTACGTACTCTGCTGCTTCTCCTTCCAGCAGTTGTTGCGCAGGTTGGAGACGAAGTCGTCCTCCACGGCGCGCTCCACGCTCTTGAGCTTCGCCGCGCTCACCTCCTTGGTGAAGCGGTCGCCCACGTAGTACGCCACCTTCAGGCTCTCCGTCAGCCGCTTGTGCGTGTGACCCGAGGCGCTGCGTGGGAAACGGGACGAGGGGGAGGAGCAGGAGGAGGAGGAGGAGGAGGAGGAGATTAGCAGAGTCTGATTTTCGGATTTCTTATCAAAAGCTTTGACGGAAAATCATAGACACACACACACTCATAGGCTCACACTGTAAAAACATTAAAACAATAAAAAAACAACAGCAAGATACAAACATTTGCAAAAAACAAAATAAATAATGTCAATCCAAGCACAAAGGGTTGCCCAGTAACTGGGATGAAACATGTGAGGAGGGGGGGGTCATGTCCTATTAGAAAGGCCGAGCTGTCAACAACACACAGATGTCTCTGACATATGCGGGAGCCGGGGGATGAAAAAGGAAGACAATGTGGGTGAGGTTTAGGACGAGGTCCCGTCCCCACAAGGTCCACATGGGATCAGGTCAGATGTGTGGACCTTCTGCGCGTATAGGAACAACGCGGGTTTGATGTGAGACAATGGGGACAGTATATATAATGTTGTTGTCTTCACTGTCGACAATGGGGAGTCACACTCACGGCCTGAAGCTGAGGCTGTAGGGGGGGTTGGTGACCATCATCTGACTGAGCGCGGACACTATGACCAGGATGAGGATGGGCATGACCTGGACGAAGAGGGCAAGGCCTCCCTGCAAGACAACAACGTTTACCGTCAGCACTGTACAGCATAGGAGGAAGGAAACACACACAGTGCCAGTACTGATGAGGGGTAAAGCGCGTCGCGTGACTCAATGTCGCCCCCTGCTGTTACACACGGTGAGTTACAAGAGTCGACATTGTAGAAACGTGAATCTGAAATGGCAGGGAGACGAATAACATGCGCGGTGGCATTACGTCTCGCTGTCGTTCCCTTCTCTCGGGTCTCTGGTTGCGCATCCTCCCGTTGGTGTACACCGGCGTGTTACCTGGAGGAAAAAAACCACGCCGTCCGTCACACATCCGAAACTAGAAAGAGACAACACAATTCATGCTGTAGTGGCTTAATGGGCACCATCAAAAAACAAACTAAATCACATACTGGATGGGTAGACTCCTCCGAAGAACATATTGAAGAGGTCCTCCGGTGAGATGTCCGCCTGGAAGGGCCCGTTCTCTGGACCGGGGGCCGAGGGGTCGCCCCTCTCCTCTTCACACTGATCATACTGTCTCCGCTTGCCCACGTTGCTCAGGACCGCGTAGGCATTCCCTATAGCTGTGCACGACACAAACAATGGTGGGCCTGTTTCACATGCGGTGGCCATCTTGGTTCTGATCGCTAGCTGGGTTGCACAACCCAGCTAGCGATCAGAACCAAAATGGCCGCTAGGCGAGAAGGCCCATTTGCACATCATATCGATACATGCGATTAGACATTGGGTCATAATACAATAAGAAGTGTGAAGCAAAAGTGGCCTTTTAGGCTCCTACGATTATGAATTCATGATGTCAGCCATATTGGGGGGGGCGAGGGGGGTAGTTTATTTGGCTAGGGTGTGTGACTCTCAGTGGAAAGGTTTTGAGTTCGACCCCCCACTGTCCACACAGTCTGCACATATAGGCATTCCTGAGCAGGATGCCTAACCTCTACCTGCTCATTCATGACTTATCGGGAAAAAAAAATGTCTACCGTAAGTTGCTTTGGATAAAAGTGTAAAAGTCTGTAAATCGAATAATAGAGTGGAAAATAGAATAGCGGTAGAAACAGAGTAGAGTAGAAAAGCACCGATCGATTACCTTTGAAAGCTTCTGTGGCGCCCGGCGCGTGGTTTTTGTCCGGGTGGAATCTCAAAGCAAGTTTTTTATACGATCTTTTCAGTTCGTCTTGGGGAGCCTCTTTCTGGACCCCCAGGATCTCATAGAAGTCTTTGCACTGTTTTATCCTGTGTAGAGAGGAGGACCAAACCATAATGTAATGTCAGGAGCGAGATTAAATACACAGTCCAAAGTCTTAGCGTTTTTATTATCATAGTATACATAGTATACTGTGCATCTGATCATAAAAACACTTCGACTAAAATTACACATTCTGGAAAATTCACATTCTAATGACAAGGCGAGGGTAGCCTACGAATATGAACTATTAAATATAATAGAAATATGAAATGATTAGAACTATATAATAAAACTACCTACATTAAATATACAATTCAAATATAAAAAATACAATAAAGTAATAATACAGTCGTAACTAATATTGATTTGATATTCTGCTCTTAGTTTTCGCACTTATCTCTGTTGTATTCTAGCAATCGGTTAACTTAGCAATTGGTATGCTTGAAACTCGTCCTTGTGACATCCTTACTCTACTGACAGCGGTTTAGTGTTGCACTTTCTCCTAACAAATGTACTTATTGTAAGTCGCTTTGGACAAAAGCGTCTGCTAAATGCCCTAAATGTAAATGTAAATGTAATATATGTCAGAGGTAATCTAACTAATATAACTAAAATGATTTATTTGTATTAGTCTGTTAAACTGTGTAGGCCTATTGTTGTAAAATCTGCACACTTTTATGATAATAAAAAAATGTAATTCACGTGCAAACATCTTCTGTTTTTATAATACACACACAGACACACACAGACACACGCACACACACACACACACACACACACGCGCACACACGCACGGTTTTTGTGTCTGCAATTGAGCTCAACGCAAACACTCAATTAACATGCAGTGGGGTCAGTGAGTTCTCGCGCACGCGCCCGGTTCCGCCACCGGAAGTGGAGACCGGAAGTCCGCCAAGCAGAGAACAAGGGAGCGTCCCGGAGCCGTCGCCGCCCCATCCCATTCATTGAATCACTGCTTTGTATTAGAAATACCAGGAGAGTGCTAAATCACGGTAAGATTGCGGCGTCGTTTGAGTCCCATGAATTGTTTCACATATATTTATATATATATGTGTATGTGTGTGTGTGTGTGTGTGTGTGTGTGTATTGTAGCTTTTTTTCCGAGAAGGATAGCAATAGCGATAGCGTTAGCTCGCTAGCGGTGGTTGCTAACCCGGCGGTTGCTAAGTGTAGCGGTGCTTTGTATCGTTGGGGAGCGTTATGTCGGTTCATAATAATACTAATAATAATGATGTTAATAATATTAACAATAACGGTGATGTGGTGGTTTTTGTTGGACGGTCGTTATGTGTGTGATATGTGGTTGCAGGGCCACGGTCTGCCATGTCACAGTCAGTCACTTGAAGGGGTTAAAACGGCACAAATGTCCCCCCCCCCAAAAAAAAGAAGGGATGGGAGTTCAAAATATAATATAATAAAGAGCATCGTGCATTATTTCAGCTCATTTGAATTAGCCCATATATTACCTTTTTTTTTAGAAAATGTAGCAGGCATGCCCTGGATGTGACTTTGTACTGATTTGAAAGGGTGCATTGTATTGTATTGTAGGAGTGTAACGTTAATAGACACACAGGAACAGCACACCCCTCAATGCTTACTGTTCCTATACCTTGTGATCATATTAAAGGTTTAGGATCGCCAGCTGAAATGAGCACTGCTGCCCCAAACTATCGAAGGACCAAGCCTGGTGGTAAGTATGTCTTTGTCCCTCTGGTCCCTTGGGGCAACATCATCACTGCCCTTCGCCACTTGGATACAGTTCCAATTTGAACTGGGAAGTCATCTTAGGAAAAAAAGGGTTAATTCACGGCCATGAGCCGGGTAAACTGGCTCATAGCTAATTTTGCCAATTTGCAGAAATGATGCTTGCATGGTTGAAAAACTTGCAATTCATGTACACCTTGCAGCGCAAACACACAAGTTGCCGGCCGCATGCTTCTACAAGTTGCTGGCTTTCCTGCAGACCCTTTTAATTTATTTATATAGTTGCTTCAGCAGCAGAACCTGCTGGGCTGCGGACTACTAGAGTCATCCTATGTCGCCCAGATCGCTTCCCCTGCGGCAGCATTGACGCCAATGTACTGTCCAACGCATCAGGACTGGCGGCCAGGACTGCTCGGCCAGAAAAGCACAAGCAAGCTATAGCCACTTTAGGGCTACAGCATAGGATTATTTTGGTAGATGAGTAATGTCCAGATTGATTGATTTTAAATCAAACATTTTTTATTAGGATATTGACATTTAATATGGATATTGGACATGGTCCATATCAGAAAATTGGACATGGTCCATATCAGAAGGCACCTTCCAGGTTTTGTAGTGGTTGGTTGAAAAACCGAGCCTATGTGCCAGTCGCTGACAGTTTGCATAATTTTCAAACATTGATATACACAATTCCAGCGGTAGTCTGTGTCCCTATCACATATAGGCCTAAATATACTGTTTACATGTTATATGATAAAGTTATAATAAAAAAATAAAACAAAATTATAATAAAGATGCATAAAGTTTGGTGTAATTTAATAAAAATCTCTCTCGAAATGCATTCATCACAGGCATCAAAGTGGCGGCGCCGACCAATGGGGCCGCTGGGCCCACATCCCAGATCCCCGGCTTGTCCCAGAGCGCGAGTGAAACCGCTCCAACGGAGAGGTCCACCGGCAGGAGGGTGGGCATATTCGACACGGATTCCGACTACGTGAAGCTCGCCAAGCAAGGGGGCCAGAAAGGTGAGGGGGAAGCTGCAGTGTTGGTATGAGTAGTCTCAAAAATCAGACTTAAGAATAATAGTCTAAAGTAAAGATTAATAATCTAGGCAAGATTAATAATCTAAAGCAGCAGACAAGCTGAAATCTGGGTGTTTCATTTTCTCTCGTTTTTTCTTTGTTTTTCGGCCAATCATGTTGCTGGAGGCGGGGATCTGTAATCCTGTACTTGGCAGCGAACACAAACTCGGCCAGCACTAGTGAACTTTTCCTGGTGGGAAGACAAACTAAAACATCCTGTCCACACACTTACAAACGAAAATTTGTCTTTTTAAGGTTTCAAATCAACACAGTGTAGACAGGCCGCTGTAGGAATACAGTGTAGGTGGGCCGCTTATTAAAATCCCCCTTCTGAAAGCTTCATCCACTTGTGCGAATTAGTTTTCCTTGGTAGTGTATCTTCATAACGAAACAGGAAACCAGGCGTAATTTTGCCCCTTTCATTTTCTGGTTTTGGGCCCAGGCTCTGTGCCGTCTCCCCCCCAGAGGTTCTGCTATAAAATAGTAGCACTGCTGGATCCAAGAGTAGTATAAATGTGTTGGCTTGTCTGTAAGGGAGTTAACTGGGTCATTTTGTTCTGAGTGTGCAAGCTAAAAAAAAATATGATTATACCACAAATACTGCAGTGGCATCATGGACATCATTAAAGTAGGCCTTGGGCCCAGTCGAAGAATAAATGATCAGAATGTCAATTGATATATGTATATTTCACAATCTTTTGGCTTAAGACTACTTATAGTGTTGGAATCAAATGCATCTTAATGCTGGTGTGTAGTAGTCCAATAGTCAAACGCATTCACAAGCTGTTTAACCTTTTTAAGGATCTACTGTTTAGCGAACATGATGGACATATTCTTGGTATACATTTAAAAACATGTTTCTCCCTTTCGCCTCCACTCTTATTAAAATATTAAACAGGGCACATTAAAATTATATGAACATAACAGACTTTTTTGTGGATCACCATGGCAGGCCTGCTGAGTCACGACTTGGATGTGGACGACAAGCCCAAGCTGCCCTACAACCCCCCAGAGTGGTTCAGCGGGTCTAAGAGGTACGAGCGCTACCCCTTCCCCCCACATGTGCACATGTACCGTTCGCCATCACCTGGCGTCACATAAAACAGTGAAACCTCCTGTATGGCGGAAATGACCACGCCCCCCCCCCCCTCGAATTTGCATAAATCTTCACTTTAATCACTTTAAACTTGGCACCGGCCAGGCTTCAGCATTTCATTATTGGCATCGTTATCTCAATGAGTATTATCTAGTGTGCACCATGGAAAGCTGGCACACGAGAGAAGATTGTCACCGAAACAACCACTGCTTCAAGAGGCCGATAGACTCTGTCCGGGTCAGGGGTGAAGTTGATAATTTGTTTGATTTTTCATTTGGTTCGGTTAGCGTTCACACTGGACTTTGTTAGGCGAACCAAACATAGTAAACAAACGCCTCTCGATCAAATGGATCACTTGTCTATTGGACAGAATATCCGAGGTAAACTTGAAACATGTTTTGAGAAGGGCTTTAACCTCATTGCCCCACGTCTGACCACGACTCATTTTACTTTTTCTTTTTTGTTTATATCTACCCGACTCGATATTGATTTTCCTAGTGCGCGGCAAAATGTACCACCTTCAACCCATCAGGACCAGAGTTCACTTGGAAGCGGACCCCCGTGTTCAAGCGGACCAGTTCGAATGGCGCGTTTCCCCGATTGTACGGTTTGTTTGGGGTGGTGTACCCCAAACGAACCGTACAATTGGGGAAACGCTTTAGGGTTCGATTAAGACGGACCAAAGCACAGCTCAGATGTGAAAGCACCCTAATTAACAGGTTCAATGGCCACTAGACTTTAGTGTTACAAATGTTTGAAAGTGGAAAAAAGCTGAGTGGAAACAATGTGGCTGCAGCACCATTTGGTCAAATAGCATCTACCATAGCATTTTCTGGCATTGACTTTTTTTAAAATAGTTTTAAAGGAATGAGAAACTATTAGAAGTGTAAATATGCTGAAAACAAGCAGTTGCTGGCCTTAATTTCATTCCATAATTAATTTAACATTTAGAAAATTGTATAACGTCGCTTGCCATGCCTTGGCAGGCCTTGGCATGGTTGTCTTTTTCTTGGTTTTAAAATCCTATCACCATGTTTTAAAAATAACGCCAGCGGAAATATCTAGTCTTATCACAAGACACAAAGTTGACGTCAGTCTCGTTGACCCCATGCTAGGTTCCAGTGAAAGGAAAGAAAAGAGCATTTCTCCCCTCTTGAGAAAAATGGGTTGCTTCAGCCAGCAACTGTCAACAGGTTCCCAAGCTCTTGGGAGCAGCATGTCCTCAGCCGCTGGTCACCGTGGGTTGTTGTTGTTGTTTATCTTCCAGCGGCAGCAAAGCAACGTCCCCGGACGGCCCAACCAGGGCGGTCCGGCAGCCCCTGGCTGCGCCGTTTGGCACGGATAGCGCATCGTCCTGGGACAAAGAGGGTGATAGCGTTTCCCCCAGTAACGATAAGGTGAATGGACCCATATTGGTCAATAAACACCCCATCCCATCTTCTCCATATGCTGGCATTACATTGCTTTCTTTCAGCATTTCTCATTTAATTGTTTTTCCCATGCAATTACATTTTTAGTGTTTTTTTTTTTCTTCCGACCATCTCCTGAGTTTCAATTTTTAATACAGGGTTCCACATGGGAAAGTGGGATGTTTACAAAAAGACAATGACCATTAGACTAAAACCTTCTAAATGAAACAACTGCACCTTCTGGTTATAAAGGCAAAACATCCCGTAAATATACAAGGAATCCCATTTCGGACATATTTTTAAAATACAAATCAAAAATCTAAAAAAAGAAACATTATAATAATAATTATTATTATTTTGTACAGTCCTTTTTTAAAAGCATCCCCTGTGGGGGAAACATACATGATATATTGGCCGTTAAGAGCTGGTGAGAGGTATTCGCTTCAAAATCCTCTTTCCGTTGCGTCATCAATATCCATTCATGTCTTTGCAAAAGGTCTCGATTACGTTAATCATCTACCTTGTGTTCAATTTTGTTCCAATTGCTTTTGTAGTCGTTTGATTTTTTGATTTGATACCCATGAAAATGTAATGTAATGTTCATACAACTGTTGTCATACTGGTTATACACTTGAGGCTATACTGGTGACGTGTATAATGCTGTCTGGTATGGAGGTTTTGTTTTGGTTCTAGACTTAGTCACTGGTCACCCAAGTCCGTAATTTGCTTCAATTAAGGTTTGTTTTAGTGTTGTTGGCATGCGGTGTGCAAAGTCAAAGTGATAAGTGTTTTCCAGTCAATGGATGTACGCATATTTGAAAGAAATATGTATATCCGTAACGGGATGTTATTATGTTATTACAATTACCTCACTGACTAATGGTACTAATCATAACCCTGACCAATCACAAACCTACACTCTTTAGATGGCTGGCTTAATAGACCCTTTTAACAGAGGCATCGTAATAATAATAATTATTATTTTTTTGTATGCACCAGGGCGGAAGTAGTAGACTAATCTAGTGAAGACATCACACCATGGACACTGTGACTTGGTACATAAATGTGGCAGACCCATAATTAGTGTCATGAGTAAAAACAAATGGTGTGGGTATGCTTGTAAAAATGATATGAAATTATATTTTTATGGTCCCCTATTTTACCACCCGGTGTGATGTTGAATAGCCATTACAAGCCATTTCAAAATCTACCCTCTAATGACATCACACATGGGAGTGGCCATCCAGATGTATGATATAGATCATCCTACCAGTTGGCTTGTAATCGCTAAGCTTGTAATCAACCTTTTTAAAATATTGTCAGGGACAATAATAGGCTGCTGTCGAATAGTCTTTTTTGCTTAGGAAGGTTCCTTACTGAGTGAAATGACCAGGAAGTAGTCGAAGAGGTAGTCGAATTCTCGAAAGGCTAAGGAAGGGTGCTTCGATGCTTCCTTTCTCATCTCCTTTAGCGTAGTGTACACTGGAGCACCTGTTCGCAAAAACAAACCAAAATGTTTGAAACTTAAGAATGATGATATGTACAGTAGTATGTATATATGTAATATACCACTGTATATGTATGTGTATATGTATATATAAATATGTAAGTAGGCCTAACATATTATGCCTATCTTGCATAAATGTAACAATTATTTTCATACAATCATACTCATTGGGATTCATGTTCAATTTTATAATATTTGTATGTGGGTTGTGCTATTGCTGATCATTTGGGGATTTAAATGAATCGCAACCTTCTCTCTCTGCAGCCTGTACTTTTATAACACATTTGAAGTCAACCATAAAAAAAACCCTTTCCATTCTACCATGCCGTGTCTTGTACTCAAACACCATCACATATTCCAGACACCTCGATATATGATCACGGCTCTTTCTGTTACGCTGGCTCACTGCCATACTACACTAACCGCTCGAATGCTTGAATCAATAATATTGCCGCAGAACCCAGTCAACTGTAGTTTGTCTGTTTGGCCCACAGGGGTCCCCAGAGAGCACTGCCAATCAACTAGAGGGGCTCGTCATAGTGGAGGCCAACAAGTACAAGAGAACGTAAGTGTCCTGCAATACCCTTTCAAATGTTATTGACTGCTCTAATATCAGACGGATGACGTTGTGTATACACACACAGGGTCATTTTAGGGAATACAGAGTGCTCGCTGTCTCTCTCTCTCTCTCTCCGTGAGTTTTGAGACCCCAATTAAAATATCCATCGTCTACCTGCAATCTTCTTTTTTTTAAAGAAGGTATTCTCACTCATTTGATAAGGCGCTGGACCCAAGACAGTTCTTGGGGCGTAAATGGAAATCTGCACCAACTGATCTTCTGTGTAAATGAAGGTTAAGTACCCTGAAAGCTGGGGCCAGGATGGTCTAGTGTCTGGCTTTGGATAAAAGCGTACCTGCTAAATGACTTAAATTGTAATCACATCAGTATCAAATCTTATTTACACTGTTGTATTGTGTCCAAACAATATGGAGGCATTGACCTATTACTTAAAAGGCGGATCAATCCTAATCCATTGATATTATTAGCACACGTTAACAAAATTTTAAAAAAAGCAAAAACGACGATAGTCCATTCAACGTTGAGCAGGGCAAGAATGAATGCTGTATTGAATGACTTCAAGAGAGAGCAGAAGTGTTAAAGCAGTAAAAGTGCAAGAAGGGTTCTGCGAGTCTCATTGAACACCCCGTTAAACGCAGTAAGACTATCATACCCTGTCAAAATCACAGCATTTCAGTTTGACAGCCTATCTGAACACACCAATTTGTAAGTATATCGGGGGGGCTTCACTCCCCTCGCATGCTCACAGACAGTCTCTGTAGTGGACCAACCTCTCTCCCTGTTTCTCCTCTCTAGGTGCTATGACAAGAAGACCCCTCCGGTCAGCATGTCCAAGCTGCTGAGCTTTGGCTACCTGGAGGAGGAAGAGGAGAAGAAGAGCCCTAACGATGATGACGCCTCCAGTACGGCTTTTCTTATTATCTTATTCATATGGGTGATATTGGCAACAAACAAAAAAAACGGCGGCGGCGCCATTTAATTCATGGAATATTTACTGAGCACAAAGGCGCCTCCCCTCCTCCCCTTTTATTTTTGTACCAATTTAGTTTGAGTATGAGATTTCATGCGAGTTTAAAAGCAATTCTGCAGACAGTCTAGAGAGTTTAAATGGGGAATCGCATACAGGCACACCACTATGCTAGCTGCGTTAGCCATCTGCTAACCAGGCCAACACTGGTGCTTTTTAAGGAGGCTACTAGTGAGGCTGTGGTCCAACAAGTATCTTACTGTGTGTGTGTGTGTGTGTGTGTGTGTGTGTGTGTGTGTCCGTCCGTCCGTCCGTCCGTCCGTCCGTCCATCCCTCATCCTGTTCACCAGGCGTGACCTCGGAACAGACGAGCACCATAGCAACGGAGGACGTGGACGATCTGGAGTAGAGCAGAGGACCTCCCACTTCCAGGAAGGAGGGAGCCGCCGTCTTCCCCCTCCCTGACGCACATATTCCATACGATTCCATGGATTCACGCCCATCTATTGTACATTCACCGACTATTAGATTTAGTACCCGTGCTCGTGACAACGGTACTGTCCTCACTATTTATTTAGTTTTTTTAAAATTATTGTCTTTTTTATTTACACACACACTTATGATATTTATTCTATTGATGTTCTCCATTTGAAAGGGACGGTTACGTTTGCAGCCAAGGAAGGAAATTAACGCGTTCTCATTCTGAAGGCCACAGTGTGAAAGACCAAATTCCTCCACGCTGGCCCCATGTCCACGACGAGCTCCGACAGAGCTCAAAGGCCCACACTCGGCGGCACCCGAGCCGAGCGCCCAGCTGGGAGGAGCCTATTTTCGTGTCACCCGTTCCAATCCGATATTGTGTCTGGGAAAATAAAACGTTAATTACAATTTATTGGTTAATAATTAATAAATATACCGCTATACTGCTAACCCGGGAACCAGATGAATCTGCAAGCTCATGTTTCATTTGCTCCTGGCGGATACATCTGGCCCCCTTTTTCCTAGGTTGGCGAAGGCATCTCATGAATAATGATTGAGAATGTGACGACACAACACGTAGCTGGTTAAAGCCACTGTTGACACTGGCGTTTTTAATAAATTCAGTGCCGCGCTAGTTGGTGCGTAGGATTTCTGTGTGGAAACCAGAGTTTGAGTCCCTCCACATCTCCATTTTATTTTTCTAATTATGTATAAGTTTACATTTAGGTAAAGGTCTACATTAATAAATTGTCATTTTATCTGGTTAGATGGCAACGTTTAGGTATTAGGTTAGAGATGGTTTAAATATTACGTTAGAGATGGTTACGTTTAGGTTTTAGGTTGCAGATGCTTAAGTTTAGGAATTAGGTTAGAAATGTGTATGTTTAGGATTAGGGTCGGGCTTGCCTTCGCCATCCTAGGAAAATAAATATCGCCTCCCGTTCAGACCGATGTCCAGCCGACCTGACTTGGGTCGGGCCAATCACATCCGTTTGTCTAATATGGGGCCGGTTCGAGGAGCGCCGTTGAGGCATTTTCGTAAAGGATATTAAAAGAATAGACAACTGCACGTAACGCTTTTGTTGATAAGAAAGATAGAAGAAAGACTTCCGATATGATTTGGTAAATTGTTATTTACGTCACACGTTTCGTTGCTCAGATTAGTTATAGGTCTATCCAGTTGCGTCAAGAGGCATTTTGGTCTGCGACCGTCGCTAACGCCCATTGGAAATCGAAAATGAACTGAGAGGTTCCAGCCAGGCTGTACAAAAAAAACACGGAAGGAAAAATAAGATTTTGCGTTTCAAAATATCTGACCTTATTCACGTGAGGTTGCGCTAGGTTTGTTCCACCTGGCGGTAATTACAGTTTATTGTCGCGTACACAATATCGCGTTGTAACGTGATTGGCGTCCACGGCGACGAGAAGACACCACGTGTTTGACGGTCTCCGGTCTTCCGGGGTCTCTCCGTCTGTCTGTACCGGGACAACAAACAGACGCAAACCAACAACGTGATCTTAATTTTCTTTGTTGGCGTATTGTGTACCAGGTCAAATTCCTTGCGTGTGTGGAAATCATAACGGGCCGACGACGTGACTCCTATTCAATTATTCGATTAAACGTTGATTCCTATTACGTAGCCATATAACGTTAATAGCCGAAAGTAAATTGTTTGGAAATATGATTTGCTTACGAAATAATAAACAGGGGAAACAACGCAAAACAACAAAAAAACAGTATTTGATCATGCTTTGTGGGCTGCCAGCTAGGTGCGGCCGTGCAGTAGCGAGTCCCCTCTCGGCGCCAAGTTGGGCGACCGACGCGCGGCCCATAATGCATTGCGACGTCGACGCTGGGTCCCTTTGGAGCTCGTCCTGGACCCGGGTTTAGGGGGAGGGGGGGTGCTGCACAAAGCCACTGTGCCATTCAAACGGACATTGTCCTAAAACCAAGTGGCCAAATGTCCCCCCCCCCTAGTGTTGGGGGGGGGTTCCTCCACCAGGTGCGAAGTATTCCGGGTTATGTTTGTGTGCCCGCAAAAGTGCAGTGACGTGAAATGGTGTTTGTTTGTTGTGACCTGGGCCACGTGTGTGGGTGGGGGGGGCCACTCCCGGTGACGCATGCGTCTTTCCTCTAGGGGGGCTTTTCAGAGTGGGATCATCTATCACACACGATCACTGCAGCAACCCCCTAGGTGGGCGGGACCATGCGTATCACACGCACGCACAGTAGTCTATATATACATATACAGAAAAGGTGTTCATTCATTTGTCATGTGTCCTTACCTTTATTGTTAGGTCAGCCTCCTCACATCAGGGAGAAGTTGAACGTAAATTGCATTTCAATTAGGGGTGATTTTTTATTTTTATTTAAGTAAAATTCTCACAACAAGCAAACACTTGTTTTTTTTGTGGTGGGCTCGTCCTGCACCTCCAGCCAGGCCGTGTTCAATGTTCATTAAGGGTGCCAATATGCAGATTTGAGCTGCTCTGTTCAGTGTTACGACTCTAGGTGTTACGTTGGATGTGATGCACATGCACTGTTTTACATGACGTTCATTCGTTTAGAGTGAGATTCCTTTGTTTATTTTTGTTGGCATTTTATTTTTAGGTTTTATTTAGTGTTTTTTTTCTTTTCTTTTTTTTTTTTTTTTTTACAAGTAAGCATATCCTTTCATACAACGTGTGTATTGTGGACGTGTAATGACATTTAGGCCTAGTAAGTCCCGAACTGTTTGATGGAAAATCCGTTCAGCACGCAACCAAGTGCAAAAATAAATGAAACGACCGCCAACGTGTGAAGCATTAAATCCGCTAAAATGCAATTTGTACGCCGCTTAACTTAACTAAAAACTAAAACTAACCAAAAACCCTTTTCTAATTGGCATTCGTAATCCGTTTATCAGCCAGACTATCCCGTTGTAACGTAAAACACGACAGTAAAATGTGAGACAGAGTAATAATAACCAGAGTAACAAGCGACCCTTCGTCTGTACTGTGCGGAGAGACCCATTGAACCATGAAGTGATGAATTTTATCATGACCACGTGTTTTCTCGATGAGTTCACCCTTTTTTTTGGAGTAAATTGTCACTGAAATAAATGGGCATGTGCATGTACTCCGTTGAGGTGTCTTGTTTCCACAGTCCCCCCCCCCCCCGTTGGGATCTGCGGTGTTTGTATTGGTAAGATTATGAACCCATTGGGACAATTAATAACGTTAATTGGCTCTGTTCATTTGGAAAGGCGGGCCTTATTTTATTATTATTATTATTATTATTATTATTATTATTATTATTATTATTATTATTATTTAGTTGTGACGGTGGTATAGTTGCAACCTGTCGCCACACCGGGGCGCGTGTGCAAATCGATGAATCGTCGCGCCAGGTGCATTGTGGGCGTTTTCCCGGTCATTCATCGCCATCACTGCCACCTGGCTACACTAGTGCACCTTAATATGAATGATACATGAGCGTTATTATTACTAGGTCATTGTATAAGCCTGCGTTTTAACATTAGGAGCCTACGTTTATCTATTGTAAACGGTATACACATTTTTTTAAAAACATTTTTTCCAACTAGCCTATAGCTATAGCTATACTATAAACTATACCATATACTATACCTACTATATACCAATACTATAAACTACTATATATTATACTATTTACTATAGCCTACTATAGGCCTATACTATACTAATTACTATACTATACACTATAGGCTACTATATACTATACTATTTACTATACTATATACTATACTATATATTATACCTACACTATACTATAAACTATACTATTTACTATACTATATACTATACTATATACTATACTATATATTATACCTACACTATACTATAAACTATACTATTTACTATACTATTTACTATACACTATACTATACTATATATTATACCTACACTATACTATAAACTATACTATTTACTATACTATATACTATACACTATACTATATACTATACTATATATTATACCTACACTATACTATAAACTATACTATTTACTATACACTATACTATACTATATATTATACCTACACTATACTATAAACTATACTATTTACTATA
>JAOPJI010000060.1:5572169-5589438 GCA_027122695.1 Merluccius productus
CATTCAAGGTGACAGTCTACCATGACTTGTGCTTTCTGCACCGGGGCCTGTGGAGCAGGTGCAGGCTTTGCTTGGCCCACTCTGCTGTAAGGGGTGGCGGTGGGGGCCGGGGCTGGGGCCGGGGCTGGGGCCGGGGCCGGAGCAGCAGGGGCCTCCGCCTGGGCATGGAACAGACGCTCCCTCAACAGCACGATCCCGGACTGGAAAGACAGAAAGACACACAAACAATAATACAATCTTGTCCACAAAGTGCTTAAAAAGCATAGTGCAGGTTGGAGACCCCTGTGAATCAATGTGTAGGAACTAGATTTTGATTTAAAAAAAAGATATACTATAAGAAAAAGATATACTATACACATATACACACTATAGTGACTTCAGGAGTCATTTTGTGAGAGAGTTTTACTTCCGCATCTAAAAACGCCAATCGGCCATGACATAGCGGTCAAGTTGAACAATGGATTGAATAATGGATCTGAAGCTAGTTTTGACACCGAAGAGGTTGTAAATTCAAATGTTTACGACAGACCACAACCTTATAATGATGAGTCTACTAGGCGTCCAAGAGACCAGGAACAGACCAGGGTGAGAAGGAATAACGGTCAGAGGAAAGCAATCGAGTCATGGTGTGAAGAAAACCAGTGGAGAACTGGGCAGATGTCATGCTGAGTGACCGGCGTTAGCTTCTAGATACAGTATATGGGCGTTAGCTAACGATACCCAACGCTGTGTTCACATCACAACATTGCCAAGTCTGCTATCGTGTCAGGCTATAACGACACTAGTATTGGTTGTCTATACGCAGGAGTATTGATATTGGCAATCAATAAGCTATTGAGATTAGAAAGCCAAAAAACAATATTTAACTCAAACTGAATGAATCATCGGGGATATAATTGTGTGTGTGTTCCGTCTGTCTGAAACAAACAAAATATATTTAACCCTAACCCTGCCTCTTAAACGAATCAAGCAAATTGTAGCCTGTAATAGACTATAGGCCTACATCGCCATAGGCGCACGCTGCTTCACCTGCTCGACTTGTTATCTGTTCATCGTACCATTATAATGTCAGTATCGACTTACGACCACATTCAAACGAATGTTTGAGTAGAGTTGTAAACGGCTTGACTCGTTATTATTCGTTTATCATATTATTATAATACCAGTGTTGACTTGTCCCTCAAACGAATGTGTCTCTCAGATCTTACAATTTAGACTGTAAAACTAATCAATTGTGCGTGTTCTTGTGACACATCGCCATACACGCAGAGTAGAGTTCTCAACTGCATTATTATTATATCCCAACATTGCGCAACAAAGTGGAATAAGGAAATAAGGTAGCCTAACTAAGCATTATTTTTTTTAGACTAGTTTGTTTAGGCTCCTAAACTTGGTAGGCCTAATAATCGTAATGATATGATATTTTAAACATGGTACGTAATACTGATCAATCTGGCGCCTGGCATCAATCTGGCATCTGGCTGTTCTGCAGACTTTGCAGGCTTCGCCCTTGCATACCATCTAGATAACGTACGTGTACTATCTAGATGACGTGCGCATTTCTGTCCCCACAGTATTAGCTCAGCTCATCAGTCGTAAGTATCAGCAAGTATCAGCTCATCGGTCGTATCTCACAATGCGTAATATAACTCCACACTAGGAACGGCCCCGGCTGTCAGACACACCCGGTCCTGGCTTCAGTCTCACTCGGTCCTGGCTTCCAAATCCAATCCTGAACTCAAATCGTATCTCTCGAAAATGAGCGCCACACACGACCGAGTTTGGCGTAACAGACGCGGCAGAGAAATCCTGTCTCTTCACCTGCAAAAACACACCCAGGCACGAAAGCTAGCGCCGTTCCTTTTCCTGTTTGAAAACGTGTGGCCTCGATGTGCTGACAGGCTGGAGTTTGTGCAACTTGCACAAACACAATACTTGACCATGACAAATGGTGAAATGGAATACAAAAAAACTGCACTGACTTTTAACCTCCTCACTACACATTGGGCAGAGGCCGAGCCGAGGTCAACATGGGTCAACGACCCATGTTACGTCATAAGATGCAACACGCGCGCCCACTACTCACTATCTAGGGAGGTCTATGTGGAGGACTATATGAAGAAAAAACACTTCCGAAAACTACTCTGTCACATAATTAAAAATCGTGCCAGATCAACGTCGGCTGGTGGATCAACCATAATAAATACTGGCATGCATGTTTGTGATAAATCAGTGTATTTTCCCAAATGAATAAAATATAATATATTGTTAATAATTAAAACATTATTTTCCCGTTTGTATGACAGGTTGCGCTGCTCTCTCTCCTCCATAGAGCTCTTCTCTCGTCCATCTGCTATCTTTCAGCGCAACGCGGTATATTAATTCTCACTATACATTCAGACAGCACTACAAAATGGCAAACTCACGATCTAGTGGACTATATAGTGAGTAGTGATTTCAGACACAGCCCATGGCACGTGTAGTAGACCTATCTTCACTAGTTTACTCTACTACGCGTTCCCTAGTGCATACAAGCCGACCCATAATTTGTGTTAAACGATGGCGTCTATTAAGCCCAGATGGAAACCTTTGATGGACTAAACCTTTTTGTCTCCAGAGGCTAGTTCTGACCTGATCCGAGTTGTCGGGCAGGTAGGTCATGGCGGTGGCGAGGCTGCCCTCGGCGGCCAGGATGCCGGCGTAGCAGGTCAGCTTCTCGGCCAGGGCGGGGCTCTGCAGGGGCACCTCGCTGTTGCGCAGGCGCTCGATGGACTTGCACAGGATCATCACCTTCTCCACCAGGTCCTACATCAATTTGTACATGCTGCTTTAAAACCTGCACTATGTACGTATACCCATTAGCAGCCTCTAGTAGCTCTAGTAGCCACAGTTGTAGCGATATCATTTTCAGGCAGGTTGACTCGTTTTATGATTGGTTTACGTTTTATTCTTGAGAAACTTTCCAGTTTATTTTTTTAATGGAGGAAATAGCTGCAGTAAAAAAGTTAGTTACAGTTATATATATATAACGCCTAGCCCTAGCAGTGTTCATGCAAATGTGATGGAGTGGCGTTTGTTTTCCCATACCTCCAGGACGAGAGGGGAGGAGCAGTCCCTCTGCGTGGCCCAGCACTCCACCAGCTTCTCCAGGTTCCCGGAGCAGATGTAGCAGAGGCACGCCTGCAGGCGGCGCTTCTCGGCCCCCTCCGCCTCCAGACGTCCGCCCAGCGTGTCTGATGTGGTCAAAATGTATTTAGAAAACGGATGGTTCCGGTGCTTGATTCTGATTGGCTTGAAGCCGTTGTAAAATACTCGCATAACAATGAACATTTTTTAATTGCTTCTGACCGTTAGGTCCTACAGTTGGAGAACTGCGTCCATAGTAGGCTTGCCGCGGTAGTCGGTGTTACACGGTGTTCAGGCATACACCGTTTACATCACTTGCCCACCGTCCACACCGTCTTTTTAAAAATGTTTTTTCTAGGGGTGTGCCGGTTGCGTAATGTTTATTGTGATCGGTCGTCATAATAAACCACCATGTCACCAGGTGGGCTATAACCATCTTCCTTGTTTTTCACACCACAAACAAGGTAGGAAAACACCTGGAAATGGTGACTTGCGGCAGCTCGTTGAGATCCCCCGACCACGCATTTTGAAAAGCCTGTTGACTTTTGCTGTTTATTTTACATACGCCCATTACACCCCCTGTTTTAAAAACCTAAAATCGCCAATGGATATGCGCCAAGCCGCCATCGGTTTTATTGTTTAAAAAAAATAAAATAATAATAATAATAATTGACCAACTTTCGAAGCTTTAGTTTTGTTTAAAGTAGGGGGTTTAAAGTAGTGGGGAAGTAGGCCTAACGATCTAATGTTAAAGATCACAGTAAAATGTCCGGTGTAATCGGTAACACTGGTGATGGCACAGGTATATTAACCGGTGTTATATATATTAAGCGGTCTGCTATTCAGAAATAACAGAGCGCAGAACGCTGTAATTGAGTATTCAACAACGCCGTGTACAAAAAAAACCACATAAACTTACCGCACAGGGGGGCAAAATCCTCTGGGTGAGCGTAGGTCAGCAGGGCGGCCAGAGCCTCCTTCCAGTTGTCCAGCTCACAGCTCTGCACTATGTCCCTCCAGTTCTGGGTGACCACCGACGATATGAGCTGTAGCAGGGAACAGGTCAAATGTGGAAGAATAATGTGGTCAGTGTCTTGGTAGCTCATGAAAAGAGAGCAACGCTAACATGCATTGGGAAGAAAAGTGAGACCGATGATGGATTTTTAGCATTATAAAAATAAATGTATGTACGTTTCTCAAAACATATAGCAGTGTAAACCCTTACAGGATAAATTATATAGCCTAACCTAAGCCGTGGTGCACTAGGCCTTATGACGGGGGAAATCAATCTTTTTCTAAACGCATACATCTAAGTGCATGAAACCTTCTCTTAAACCCTCTCGTCTTTACCCTCCCAGACCTCTTCGCTTGTAACACCAAGTATATTTGAAAAAAATAATAAATATATCTATGCATATACATATACATTAACAATGAAAAATTGTTAAAGTAAAAGTGCCTACAATAAATCCAAAGGTATTTCACTCAGCTCAGACAAACTTCACAATCTGCCATAAATCATTCAAGTGGTCTCCTTGTATCAGCATATTTCCCAAGTCACCATGTTCCACAAAAATATGAAATTTCATATGAAAATATATGAATATGAATATTGAATTCCTTCTTTCTCCAAGGAAGATCAGGAAGATACAGCCCCAAAATAATAGCCTTAGGTTCCATGGGCAACTTTACGGAGAGAATTTGATTAATCATACAAGGGAAATCAATCTTATCAATCAAGCTGTGACAGTGGACTCACCATGGAGATGCTGTTCTTCTGTGTGTCCAGGTATCTCTGCTGGGTCTTCTTCAGCAGCTCCTCTCCTCCGCTGATGGACAGCAGGATGGCCTCGGCATAGCGGCCGTCGTTCAGACAGAGGTCCACGGCCCCCTCAAAGTTACCCACTAGCAGGGCCTGGCTGATCAACCCGTCCGTATCTGGGAGGGGAGAAGTTAGTGAGGGGTTAGCCAGGAAGACAGGAAGGAAGGAAGGAAAGAGAGAGATGGAGACAGAGTGAAAAACATTGTATTCACCAGATGAGATGGGGATCTGGAAGCTGGGTTTGTCCTGAGGCATCTGGTTGAAGAAGTCGGTTGGCGACGTGGAACCAGTGTCGGATACAGCGCCCGCTTCATCTGACCTCTGGAAAAATAACAGTTTACGTTGACATTGTTACATTAGCGTATATTTCGCAATAATGACCGGCCCGCCGCTACTTACTAAAGAAATCGATAATTTGGCACAAAATCTAACTACAAAAAATGATTTTATTGATTTAAAAAATATTTTTATTGTTTCTGCTAAAATAAAGTCCGATTCTACGGTTGGAAATAGCAACCATAGTTCCCAGTTATTCAAAGCAGCGGCCTGCTATTCAGAAATAACAGACCGTAGAATGCCGTGATTGACAGATCAGAATCGAGTATTCAACAAAGCCGTGTAATAACAAAGATGTTGAGATGGGTCTTCAGATGTCTGAAGACAGAGAAGGACTCCGCTTATAACAAAAAACAATAGCGGGATGCATTACAGCCTTCATGCATAGTGGACTCTATACCTCCGTGGAGAGCTGCTGCATCTTCTCAGCCAAATCCTTGGCATCCACTCCATGTCCATTGGGCTGAAAATTCTTCCCCAGGCATTTTGAAATCTGACAAAATATTTTGTTTTATGCAACAACATAGTAAAACGTTGACACTTCATGTCAACATTGGTGCCTAAAACTTTGTATATTGATTATGAATATTAATATGAACATTAAACATGAAAACCATTGTTGTGTGCATTGAGTGTGTGTGGTTGATAGCTGGTTTAAGCAGCCCCAGAGTCTAATCAGTCTGACTGATTGAGACTGTTTTAACCAGCTATCAACCACACACACTCCACAGCCATCTTAATACCTTTCTCTCCAATTCATCTTTGCTGAAGCCCAGAAGTCTCAGGAATTTAACACGAGCTTCGTCTTCAAAATTCACCTGTGCACAACAAATACAAATATAATCCCACATCTGGTCAGACATCATGCCTTACAATGTATGGGCGTAGCTAGTTCTGGCGGGACACTCTCGCCATGCGCCGCCCATCAGCGGACAGCTAACGCGGTACAATCAAGCGCACGTACAATTTTAGACCTTCCATCTCACACACACACACACACACACACACTCTCTGCGAAAGTACGTGCTGAGCTGGATTTCACTCTCCACCTGCTTTGCTTCTGCTCTGTATTGTATGTAACCTACACAATGGGTTGAGATTTCTGATGTACCCCATGGGGGGGGGGGGGGGGGGGGTTTCGGACAGAACTATTACAAAACATATTCGGGCGGACCCACCATGAGGAACTTCCATATGTCCTGCTCGGCGTCGCACGGGGCGCTCTGGATCTTGCCCTGGCAGTAGGTGATGAAGGTGCCCGACTGCAGCGCCGCCTGCAGCTCCCGGCTGCGCTGCAGGAACTCCGTCTCCGTGGTTACCTGGCTCACAAACACCTGCCTGGGCACAGGCTGGGGGCTCTGCACCGGCGCCGGCCGGGGGCTCTCGAAGGTCAGCAGCTTCCCGCCAAACTGCAGCCGCATGAGAGATGGAGTCAAAATGAGGTTTGTATGTAAAGTAGGGCTGGGCAATAACTCACTATTATCGTTTGGTCGCCTTTGAATGGTATTGTGTCGGCATGGAATGAAGATATCGCCCAGTTTTATAGTACACATGAATTATGATGAGAAGATATGCCCTGAAAATGACCAAATATAAGGTTTGAAACGTCAGTGAGAAAGAAAAAACTAGCTTGAGTCCGATACCATACTTTAAACTTCCATATACTTCAATGTAATGACCCTCAGCTAGACTGTTTGTTTTTTTAGAATGGTATATCGCTCAGCTCTAATGCAGGGTCATTTCAGTCAGGCAGATCACCAATAATCAAACAGGCGGCATGGCACTCACAGCAAAAGACGCCCCCACCGGCCTCCGCACCCACTTCGGAGGCTTCTTGAGAGGGGGGACGACGGTGGTCTGGGTCGCGGGCTGGGGCACCTGCAGGGGAGGGAGCGTCTGGCCCGTGCCAAAGGGATCCATGTTGTCGAACGAGGAGGATATCTGGAGAAAGTCAACCCCCACAAGTAAATTCAAGGATGGAGAAGGAGAAGGAGGAGGAGGAGGAGGAGGAGGAGAGAGGAGGAGGAGACAGGAGGAAGAGTCAAGAGGAGGAGACAGGAGGAGGAGGATACCTTATCCACAGTGCTCTGCTGCTGGGTGTTCAGGCTGCCGCCCATCACAGAGTAGACGCTGATCTTGCCGTCGAAGGAGGCGGTGGAGAGCAGCGCCGGGTTCCTGGGACACCACTGGACATCGAAGCACCATTGGTTGATGGTCGGCAGCTCGTAGATGACCTGGAGCGAGAGAGGGGCGGGAGGTTAGGGCGAACAGTGCCGGCAGACATTAGTAATGATGGAAATGAGAGGGACCACAAAAGAGGTAAATACGCCATTGTTACCTCCCCAGTGTTTGGGTTCCAGCACAGGATACGGTTGTCTTTGGCGCTGCTCAGCAGGAGTTCTGAGTCAGCTTGGCTCCATGAAATAGACAGGATTCCCCTAAAAAAAAGACACATTGAGTGAAAGGGTCAGGTAATATCTATGCAAAATGTTACAACAATGATGCTTTTAAACCATGACAACATGAATAACTGAATAACCGATGGAACACCAAGTCTAGTTACTATTGAATGGTAAAGCCGAATAGAGCTAGTTTGTAGATGTATTGTGACCCAAAATGATGGAGATATTCAACAGGCATGAAAAAAGCTGTATAACACAACGTATAGTGTATTTTATTTATTTGAAAATCAATGTCAAGAAGAAAGACGATGTTCACCAATAGAAATCAGGAATGGGTCATGATTTTAATGATGTTAAATTGTAATAAAATCTAATCGTCTTTTTTAACTACCGTATTGTCTTAAAAAATACAACAGCTAGAAAGATATTGGATGTTCAATAGCTATTCACGCACAAAGTAGGCTACCTTGCTCCAAACAATAGCCAACTAAAACACAATTAAACCGGATGCGTCTCATTTCAAAATGTTCCCAATGGGAACATTAAAACCACTGTTTAGAAGAGTATCCTGCACAAGTGTATCCTGCACAGTAAAAAGCAGGTAGAACTGTGTGACAAGTGGAGCGCCGGTGGGGAATGTAACACAAATGATCTACGAAGGATGATTGAATAGTTCCAGTGAATATCGAATATTACATTTGCTTGAAATGCCCATCCCACCTGCATATTACATACTTTTGTTGCTTGAACATGAAATGCCATGCAGTGGTAGGCATGAAGACATGAACAGCTAAAGACCTACCTGGTGTGGTTTTCCAGGACTTTGAGAGGGGAGGTAGCAAAACGCAGGTCCCACATTTGGATGACAGGCATGCGGTCATCTTCAGAGGCCAGTACCAATTGGGTGGCCACCTCAGGGTGCCACAGCATTCCTGAACAGTGCATCTATAAAAACCAACGACAGACAGTATAAACAATGATAAAAACATAGCACCTGTTGCATCAAATTTGCATCAAATGCATGTTGTTTTTCCTGTTCGCTAAGACTCCAGGTTAATTGTTGACATTGTTTATCCAGATGTAAATCAGCCATGATTTACGTGTGGTGTACGTGCGTTCTGAAATTGGGCAGTTGGTGAGCCATTGACATCCATTCTATTCCAAGCGAGTGTTTAGCCACTCCCATAGCTGTATCTTTGTTTTGTCCAACAGGAGTTAGTGCATACAAACTGCCCTGGCTAGGTAGTTTTCTCCAATAGTGCCCAGAAATGAACAAATCCACAAGTTTCGATTCTGTGTTGCATGAGCCTTACAGTACATTATATCACAGCATGCTCATGGACTGAGAGACTGAGAGGCTGGAGGTTCAAATTCTCAGCGAAGATAGTGGCTGTTTGTTAGGCTACCAACTGAACCCTGTATTAAGAATTCAGCGACTCTCAGTCTCCAAGTCTGTGTATGAGCATGCAGTGGCGTGTGAACACAAAATCGAAACTTGTTGATTTGTTCGTTTGTGGGCACTATTGAAGAAACCACCTAGCCAGGGCAGTTTGTACGCGCTTACTTGTGTTGTACAAAACAAAGATACAGCGATGGGAGCTGCTGTTATGAGGCTGTAACTTGGCATCGGACTCCGATCAAAACACTAAACATCAAGTCAGTGTTTGTTTTAGCAGCAAGAGACATTTGCATTCCACCACACACCCTGTTGCTATGGTCACTGATCTTTATGATGGGCTCGTTCTTTCGCAGATCCCAGACGACGGCTTTCCCACTGGGACTAGCAGAGGCCAGGATGTGTTGCACCTGCCTGTTCCACGAGACAACGCTGATGTCTTCTGCAGGCTGGAGACAGGGAGAGAAGATGGAATCAGAATAATGCATGGCTGCCTGAAATATGCAAGACTGAATAACTGTATATTTGGAATTTTGTGCATTTGGAAAATAAACTATACTTAATACATTGTGCAAATATATATATATATTTTTTTTACTCCGAAATATACATGCCAAATCCAAACGCACACAAAAGAAAGTTCAATGAGAAAAATACCTCAAACCACACACCAAATCATTTCCATTGTATTCCATTGGATTTCTTTTATTAAAGAAATCCTATATTCAACATTGTCTTAGATGGCATTGACTATTATTGAAAGGAGTGCAGTTACTTGCTAGATATAACCACTCAACAGTAGAGATTAGAAAGCAGTAGGATTAGAAAGCAATAACATTCTCAAACAAGCCCAGGGCACCAGACACCACACACCAACTACAGTTCACACAAACAAAACTTGGTAGTTCTTGGTATTCTTACCTCTATTATCTACAAGGAAAACAGGGAGACAACAGCTTAACTTTAGCCTTGTTGGGGATGGTTTGATCCTTATTCACAGCACAAAATGCAGGTTTGATATTCTGACACCACCACTTCACTTTTTTTTCCAGCACACTATTCTTTATGTCAAACAAATGTTGTGTTATGCGATGTGTGCTTTAAGGACGGGACACCTCGGGACTGTCAGGTTTTAATGTGTAATCACCTGTGACTTGGCGCCGGGTGTCATCGGATTGTTGAAGTTGTTCAGATCCCATATGTAGATCTCTGAATCGTTTGCCCCCGACGCCAGGAGATTACTCTGAAAGAGACATCCGTTTAGACATCAAATTAACTGTGGGGAATACGGAGACATGAGAGCCAGCCAAGTCCCATAAAATAAGTTCACGACGTTCCACCATCTTGGTACTTATCGACCGAAACATTTTAGAATAATCAAGATACTATTCTACTAACTAATATACAATAATAATAATAATAATAATAATAATCTTATTAGGATGATGAAAAAGCCCTAAGATGGCGACTTGGAATGTGCGTGACATCATGTGAAACCGTCCAATAGACCATTGGTTCTCAACTGGTCTCGCCTCAGGACCCACACGTGTCATTAATCATTAAGCCACGACCCAAGAAATACTGTATTTACCGATACTGCAGTAATCAACAATGCCTTCATGGACTGTTAAAAACATGGAGGGAACAAAAAGCTGCAACAATTGGGGCTAAACTCAACGAAATAGTAAGCCATTGAAACATAAATTAACATTAAAACATTAGTTAATTGGCTTCTTTCTGAAGATTAAGGTTTGGCATATGCTCTGCGTCCCACTCACAATGCCCTCGACCACCAGTTGAGAATCACCGCTATAGGAGACAGCAGTACGAGACCCTGGCCGGCATCATTACCTGAAAGGGGTTGAAGTCGAGTGCTCGCACTGGGCCTGTGTGCTTGTCCGATTCTCCTACTACGGCGTCTGCTGCAGATGCTAGTATGGCTTCCGCGTTATAGACCGTTAACGCCCCGTTTTCACTGCCACTGACCAGTCTTCCTCCAGAACCATCTGCTCCCAGTCCAAAATTCACCCATACAATACTATGCAGCCTAAAGAACACAGAGGTATTTGTGAGAAATTAATCTCCATTCACAACAAATGTACGTTCCTGCTGCAAGTTTCAATCTTAGGGTTGTCTTGAACACAGACTGAATATTTATAATTTAAATTAAAGCAAATGAACGTCAAACAACAGTCAATAGGTTTTTTTTGTATTTAAAAGAGATTTAAGATTTTTATTTTAGATTATGTTTTCTTGCACAATCGTCTCTCCACATTACATTTGACTGCTCTCATACTTGTATGACGGTGCATGTAACAAATAAAACTACCTGACTAGTTTGAGTCTACGTGTACCTATTGCCTGTGTCTATGTGTATGCTCCAAAGTACTGTAGTTCACCTGTTTGTGGTTGGCAAGGACCCCTTAAGCTTCATGTCTAGTGAGGGATCTGAAAAGTCCATCTCGAATATTTCAAGGGCTGCAGTTGTGTTGAAAGAGGCATCGAGCTGTTGTGCTGATGTACCTGTAAATGAACCAAAAAAAAGTCACACGTCTAGAAGGCTTGCATCAACCGTTACATACAACACATGTTATATTTTAACATCCAGGCATTGCAAACTCTGAATACAAAAACACCTGCTGTGGTTATTGGTTCCTGTACACATGTCAGTGATTGCAACGCTTTAATCGCACATTGAATGTAATATTTTTTTAGAGAAACGAGATGGGATGTAAAGGCAACCTAGGGCCAGGTAGATGGGATGGTGCGAAGCAGGACTCCAAGCCTGGTGGGCCGTCCTCTGGATCTCCTTCAGCCTCATCTTCCTCTTTGGACGAGCACAATTACCTGAACAGTGAAACAGACAACAGAAACTCATGAGCTATGAATATGATTAACACCCATATTCGTGCTTTGCTGTGATATATATATAGATATCAATGGATCTGACACAGCCTTGAAATGCAACTGAGTTGTGGTCTCTCATCATTCTTGCACACGGGCGTCGACTAGTACATGAAATAGCTAATCATCACCTTTCTGTCAGGTCCTTCCTAATCGCCATGTAGGAGAAACATGTGATATAATGTGTAAACTATGAGGAGCATTTAACGTGGCATTAGAGGAATAGTACCGACACATCTCCTCCCAACATGTAGCACCGTTAGCTAACGTAGGACTACTATTGGAAGTAAGAAAAAATACCGACTGGACATTTTTACCTTGAGATGTAACGCTTTGCAGTCATTTAAACCTCAGCTGAAACACTAATACTATCTCAAACCTTAGTGGTGACACTAAAGCCAGCGGATGGTTTAAACTTTGACAGTCAGTTAGCTCCAGACATTGAGCAGACCCACCGTTAGCTAGCAGGAAAGATATCTCACCAAACCATTCCCGTATTACCACTTAAAAATAGACAACTAAAGTATTATTTTTAAAATTTGACCCTCGATATTAAACATATACTTACTCAAGTGTTTATATGCAGTTGTGGTAGACTGATCACCATTAGAATATAAAGCTAGCTTGGGTGGGCGACAATGCTAGCGGCTTAGCCACTGACATCGATCAAAGTACTTTGCCGTGTTGTCACTTCGCTACGGTGGCCCACATGGGTCAAAATATCACCAGACCTCGGACGAACTCAAAGGGCCAAATACCTTTGGTATTATCACAAAAAAAAAAAAAAGTGTGTAAGCGTATCCCCTATTCAAACAAGTAACAAAACAAACACACAACGTTTAAGATTATTTTTTAATGGAATCAATTGTACATATACACACAAGGTAGTCAAATATTAAATTTCATAATGCTTGACTTCTTCAGGTTCTACATCAGGGCTGCCACCCCTCTCTAGGTGCAGGTTGTTGTAGGGGAGTTGTTTGGGTCCCTGGAAGAGAGAAAAGTGCAATAATGAAGTTAATAATAATAATAATAATAATAATAATAATAATAATAATAATAATAATAATAATAATAATAAACACAATCTCCTATGCTGCTGACAAAACATGGTAAAAAATATATTTTGCTGCTGATTAACAGCTTACAAAGACTAGACTCATGTGCATGGTCTATGGTCAGATGGCCTCAGAAATACATCAGGATATTTGGCGGCGTACACACTAGGTGAGAACTCAAGTGTCACTTTCAGTTTATTCAGTAAGTCATCCACAGATAACGTGGCTATAGCCCATACAAAAGCAAACATATTGCACAAGTATGCACTCCCCTTCTTCCATACTGTACATCCTTAATAATATTAAGAGCTAGGATAGACCAGGATATGTTATGGCGTGTTGTGGCGGTGGTAAAGGAACATTGAATGATTTCAAATTTTCAACTGTACTTACGACTGGTTGGTAAACTGGGAATTTATCCCCAAGGTAGAACATGAATAGCATGAATCCCAAAAAACCGAACAGCTGTTTGTACATAGTGGACCAGGGAAGCACAGTGGGAGAGGTGTCCACACGGTTCCTGGTGAACATGTCAAAGTCCCAATGCATCTGCAAAAAGAATGAGACCAAACGCATGTAGATTAACGCATGTATGTGTGACATCAACTCTCATGCTATGAATGTCCCTTTCTGAGGCATCTGGTTTTATAAAATGTATGCATTACATATCCAGATAGTGTCTGAGGACTGTATTCACACCCAGGCATTAAGATGAACAGTCTATGGTCACTTTGCTGCCAAAACTGTCAAAATGTTATATTGAATTTGGGAACTATTGGCAATTGTAACAATGTGCATTGTATAGTAATAACATAGTTTATATAGCCCACTATGCCGCTACTAGGTGGTTGAGACACTTGCGTTGTGCCGTAAATCGATTTGCCGGGAAAAATCCTGCCAGGTGGCAGACAGAATTGCACAGAGAAAGCGAAGCTTATAGAGAACCAAAGCAGATGGTGTCATTATGCTATAGCTATTACACTGTGCAATCAACATTAACTTAATTACATAATTATAAGTTGAAGCAAAAAAGTTGTCTACTTCCACTTTAAAAAATGTTCTGTCAAATCATTTCTGACCTCACACATCTAAGCCCAACAAAAAAACCAACCGTGTTGTTGTAGAGGGTTTCATGAAAAAATATGAATGAAAAGTCAGAAGTTATTTAAATATATGAAACATACACTACTAGAGGACGTCCGGGGACTTGTTGGCCAATGAACACCATGCACAATGTTTACCCACAAAACGATGACCACCTGAAAAACCTTAAAACAACACAACATTGTAAAAGTCTTACAGCCTCGCCCCAGTTTCTCCTCAGGTCAGGGTGGTCCCATTGGTACGCGGGGTCTCTGTCTTGCTGAGATTTATCTGGCAACTCAGGATAGTCGCCAAACCTACGAAAACATACAAATGACATGAGATGCAATCTTCTCAACAACATATTCATATTCATGTACCGTGACGATGTGCAGAATGGGGCTGATTGCATGTTTAAAAAAAACAAGTTGCATATTAGTATAGCTTATGTCATGCTGGGAACTCAATACAGACCCCTCGCCATTGTCGGGAATTGGTTTATAGTCCGCAGCCCTAATGTTGTATTTCTTAGCTGCAGCAGCCATCTCAGCAGGGGTTTTGGGGTATGCTCCAGGTAGCATATCCTTGGAAACACCAGAGGCTGAAACACAGAAATGCATTATTACGTTGAGTTTACATTTGCAAAGGCGATAAGATGACAGCTTAAGCTATGGGTTGGATCCATAATGTCATATCTGACAGTACACATAGTCGCTGGGTCTGTTTTGCTAGCGCTAGCTATTGATAGCACGTCAAGGTTATGTTGACATCGGGGCCAGTGCTTTAACATTGAAGCCAATCACGGAGGTATATCGCTGCAATGTTGGTGGCAAATGGGGATAAATAACGCACCTGCTCTACATGGCGGTAGCAGCGCTGAAATCCCAGATATTTTCCCTTTGGAAAGGGTCCGGACCCATCGCTGAAAGCCAACACCAGCCATTTTTTGCTACTGGCTGCTGTTGGTAGCGCGAGACCAATGAAATGCGCATGCGCGTGTGAATGTACGGGTCGCGAAAAGGGGCAAGAAAGCAGGTTTCAATGCGTCTTCGAACCAAGCGGTGGCGCGCTGGAGGCTGACGAGTCTGACCAAATCAAGACAATGTCATGGAAGTAAAAGATATGATGTCGAAATGATGACATATAAAGTCGAAATTATGAGCCCATGTGAATCAGCAAGCACGTGAAGTGTTTCATCTGTTGTAAAGCCACGTTTGAAGTAGTCCACAATGTAGGCCTACTCACAATCCATTTAAATCCCATCTCATTTCCACCAGTAAGCTGGAGCACATGCACATCACATCTCATAATTTCGCCTTTTCTTACTCAAAATTATGACTTTTTATCTCATAATTGTGATTTTTCCTATTGTGTTTAAAGGTCCCACTTGTGGACACATGCTGGGATACAAAACTAAGTAGAAGGGCACATTGAGGACACAAACAACTTAGATGCTTAAAGATGATTTATTCAAGTATTAATTTAGCACATATTTATTGATTTTAGATCTACGACATGGCTGTCAGAACAGACAAACCAAAATCAACAGCATTGGTCGAAGGGAAGCTGTCCTCAGAGTGAATGCACTAAATCTCGAGTACGGCTCACCCTTACCATCAGATCCAGCTCAGGTGCATGTCTGCATTTACAGAGGGATCGTCACTCTACCAAAGATGCTGAACACTCAGAACACACATTTGGGGAAAATCAAGACATTTGCTGCTAAAGAAGTTCAGCGATATCTTTTTCCACCGTTGCAATGGGACAGTGAAGTTCGTAGCTGAAAGAAGAAAAAAACAAAGTCTTTATGTATTTTGAATACATTGCCTCGACCACATTATTTTAATTCTTAAGTGTGACCTATTCTTACCGTCTGAATGGCACACCATCGGCAGTGATTAGAAATTTTTCGAAGTTCCACCGAATATCATTGACTTTGATAGGTGACCAGTAGAATTTCTTCATGTCTCCAATAACAGGGTTTACAAAGGGCAAAGACTCCTAGGAGAGAGGAATAAAAGTTGGTCTTGACAGGGTAGATATGCAATGCTTTGTTTTCATGAATGAGGCATAATGGATAGCCCAATACACACCTACCTTGAGATAGGTGAAAAGTGGCTCTTCGTTTAACCCATTCACCTCAACCTTCCCAAACACTGGGAACTTGGGTACGAATCCCCCACCAGGTCTCACGTACTTGAGAATATTTAGTGTTTCGTAGTTTACCTCTGAAACATAATGAAATCATACACATAACACAATAAAACATAAGATGTAAAGAAAGAACAAAAGAAAGAACAACAGGAAATCTTTTGAGAGAGCATTCTACACATTCATTTCAAGCCATATAGTTTCACTTTATGTTTGATTCAAACAGTAAGTAACGACTCACGACACATTTTTTTTACCGATGGCAGACAATTTTAGAAGATATTTATAAGTGACACTGACTCAAAAACACTGACAAAATGTAATCTTTCATGTTGCCTTACCTGGTGACTGGAGACCAAATTGGTTACAGGAGAACCCTAAAACGGTGAAGCGGTCTTCCCCGAACATCTCCATCAGTGCATTCAATCGGTGGTGCTGTTGAAGAAGCAGCAACAATAGCAGCAATGCAAATGTTGTTAATAACAAGACAACACACACACACACACACACACACACACACATTGATGTATCATGTAATGATTGTTTCTCTGAAATATTACCTCCTCTATTGTCGCGCCTCAGAAAGTGGCCAGGTTGATAATCAGAAGCACCTTACCCCTGTAGTTACTAAGTGGTACAGATTGGCCATCAAGGCTTTCTGCAATAAAATCGTAGATTGATTTATCACACATGTTTGGTCTTGAGCTTGTGACGGCTCGCTGTGGGGGAGTAAGTGGTTATTCACGTTGCCACAATGTTTGCTCACCTTATTCACTGAAAGACAACTCTTAGGTCAGCAGTTTGTCAGCATGGGTGACTCCATTATTCCTCGACGCAGAAGCCAGCTACTGACATTATGCTCAATTGTTCTTCAACACATAGGCCACAGGTCGGCCTATGCATGCACACGTGCGCACACAACACACACACACACACACACACACACACACACACACACACACACACACACACACACACACACACACACACA